>JAQFVV010007964.1:0-47675 GCA_028023455.1 Epiperipatus broadwayi
ATTCATGTCAATTTTCATATTATCTAGAAATTTTTATGTATATGTTAGAAATGTAGTAATAAATATTAGTTTGTTTTATTAAGCGAGCGTATATATTTCATTAAGTGTAGTCTTGGTTAAGTGTGATTATTCATCATCATCAATGGTTGAATATTAGTTATTTAAGATATAAGTAAGTATGCTAAAATTAAGCAATAATTATGCATTTCTTTATAAAATTTAGTTTTATGTTTAGGCTTAGTTCTAAAGCTGTAGTTGAAACCCTTGTCATTATTGTTATTATTATCATCATCATCATCGTCATCAACATTTTAATTAATGAACTGTTTAACTGTTTAAAGGCCATAAATAAATATTGATTTTATAATATTTAGTGATTTCTTAGTATTATTATCACCACATCCCGTCATCTATTTCATGCAAGGATGAGTGAATTGCCATCCTAAATTAGTTATATATAATCTGAGCTAGTAAACTTATAAAAATATTGAAACACATTTGTTATGTTAAGATCTGAGAAATGATTTATGTCTAGTATACTCCACTTTGGTTTATAGATGTTTTACTTTTACCTAAATATTAGTGCATATAGTGATAGGGCTCAAAAAGCAAAATCTCCCATTTTATTAGAAATAAAGTACCAAGAAGGGATTCAAACCCGGTACATGTGAAAGGTTATCAGATATAACCGTGTCTAGATTCAGATAATCTAGTGGCGCCCTGCTAGACCATATTCACTTAGTATTTGTTTAAACATGCACTTAACATCAAACCAAGAAATGAAAGTGGATAAGACCTACAGTCTGTATACCTGAGTTATAATACTTGTTATTAATAATTTGCTCATAATTTGTTTATAATTCTTATATATATATTTTGGACTCAGATATGGTAATAATCTTATTTGATCATCATTTATTATGTTACAATGGACACCCAACTGGGGCCTGATATTTTACCATATACCTGAAAAAGAGAGTCTATAGAATGATAGGAGATGTGTGGTTAAAAATAGAGAAAATTTTTAGTAAAATTTTTTTTTTTTTTTCAGTAAAAAATTTTTTTTTGTCTTACAAAATTTTCTAGGCCAAACAGTCTTATTTTAGATGATGATATTTAATATGATTTAATTATTCATTGATGATGATAAAATGGGTACAGCCATAAAACAGCTTAGTTTTGTTTTATCAATTTTGAAAATAGAGATGAATATCACAACTTAAGACAAAGGTGAAATAAATAATAGATTTTTTTTTGTGGAACATTAAAATGATTTATTGCCAGATAGGATAGGCACAGTAATAGTGTTGAATTATGGAATAGTAGTCTCATGTGTGTTTGGGAGTTCATTTTGTAAAAAAGTCTATGATTTTAGAGGTTTGATTGGATGGTTGATCGTTGGAGTTTGGTTGGTTAGATTGCAGTTTTGATGATGAGTGGAGAGTTTTGTCATTGCCTTGAGAATGCTATGTATTTCGTGTAACTTATGAATGATCAAACCCATTCACTGCTCCAACCCAATTTATATGTTATCTTTATTTTATCATGAAGCAGTTAACAGCAGACCTGCCATGATATCAGCCTATAAGTCTCCAAGAGAGAGAGCAAGGTTTCGTTTTTGTAGTCTATAATAAGCAGGGCATTCCTTGATACTTGCCACATAAGACTCCAAGAGAGAGAGCAAGGCATAGTTTATCTATCTTAGCCCCTAAGACTTAATAGTTCTTTTATTGCAACAGAGTTTGCTTCATTCAATCAAGGGTTGTGGTAGTTAATAGTGATCGAATTGGGATGATCTTCTGAGTGCTCGTGATGCATTGTGTGATTATAGTGTTGTGACTGAATTCTTTCATTTATCTCAAGATTGTGAAGAACGGAAGAGTCATTCTGTGGACTGTCAATATCTGTCGGATTTCTGGGAGAATGGATGAATGTATAATTTGGGCTATTACAGACAGACATGTACTATATAGATTGTTGTTGTGTAGTTCATTAAATAAGGATATTAAAAATTTTTTTTTGTTGTATTTGTAAATGCATAATAAGGTGAAAATCAAATCAGTCAGTTGGTCAGAATAGGTGTCAGACAGGGAGAAGATGTGTAGATTTTTTGATGGTCAGGGGAAGTACAGATGGGATATATATAGTTTTTATAACATGAGTGAACTAAATTATAGTATGGAAGAGGTTATGGAAGAGGAAGGTGCCCCAATACCAGGAATCAGTGATGGTTTTCATACTGAAGAAGAAGAGGATGGGGAGGTTTTCTTAAAACAAACACAAGAGGAAGAGAGGAAGTAGAGGGAAGATGCCTTTAATGTTAGTAGCAATAATCCGGCCTCAAGTGTGGAAGTAGATGAGGAGTCAGAAGTGGGCCAGGCTCAAATAGCAAAGATGGCACCGTCAGACATGGACATGATAATGCAGATGCTCAGAAGTATGAGAGAAGATAGTAAGCAAAATATGGTAAATCTAGAACAAAAGATGGAGAATCTAGAACAAAAGATGGAGAAAAATATAGATAATAAGCAAGGGATGGTAAATCTAGAACAAAAGATAGGTCAATCTGTAGAGAAAACTATAGAAAATTTGAGAGAAGATCTAAAAGCAAAGATAGATCAATCTATTGAAAACAATAGCCAAATGATCGTAGCCTTGGAAACTAAGATTGAAAAATCCCATATAGAGTACAAGAACATGTTTACTTCATTAGAGGATAGGATAGAAGGAGTTTGTAGATCTATGGAAGAGGCAAAACAGGAGGGTTGTCAGGGAATGCAGTCATTAAAGGCTCAAGTGGAGCAGTCTATCAAAGAAAATAAGAGAGAGATTGAGTTAGTTAGGAATGAGGTCCATGGTTTGGTCTCCCAATCCATATCAGAATGCATAGAAAAGAATGCCAAAATAACTTCTGCAGGAATTCATATTAGATTAGAGGAGGTGATAGCCAAAGTGGACTCATATAAGGAAGCCACTTTGGGCTGTGTAGATCAAACCATCACTATGAAAAATAGGTTTAGTGGCTTAGAAAAGGAAATACGAGAATTTAAGGGAAGCATGGCCAATGAGTGTGTACAAATTGACCAAAATCTTAGGAAAGAATTGGGGAAACAAATGGATAGCTTTAGGGAGAAGATAGTAAAAAGGGACAAGTCAAGTTCTTTAGAAGAGGGACCCAGAATGAATCAACATGAATTGGGTGTTATGTTGGAGAAGGTTGAGGAGAACCAGAAGGCGTATGTTATGGAGTACATGAACCCCAAGATGGATGATCTCTACCAGAAAATAGGGGAATTAAAAGATCATATTAATGTAGGGCTGCAGGATCAGTCAAACCTAAATTCAGGGCAGAGCGATGGTAGCACCAGTCCAGATGACTGTAGGGATAGCTCAGAACAGAGTCAGTCAGAGAAAAGGATGCCTACTTTAGTTAAAAATCCACAAGTTAAAAAATTAGTAGATAGGGCTGACCATACCAGTAAAGATGAATATAGAGTAGGAGGGTCAATGACCTCAAATTTAATTAAAATTAAGGCCTTTAGTGGGGAAAGAAGGGAAAACCCTTAGGGTATCTGTATACATTGGAAGAACTCTTTTCTGTGTGTAGGTTAAATGAACGGGAAAAGTTGGCCATTGCCTGTAACCATCTTTATGCCTATGCTAAGGAATGGTGGCAGTCCCTGTTTGATAAAGCCCACTACCTTTGGGGATTTTCGATTGTGTTATCTTAGCCTGTTTTTGGAGTGAGGATAGGCAGGACCAGGTGCGCTACCAGATCACTCAGGAAAAGTACGGCAGTACCAAGGGCAGCTATACACAATTTTCCGAGGAGCAGGCAGTAAAACTGAAAAGTCTGACTGCATTTCCTCTCTCAGAGCACCAGATCCTGAGAATACTCCGACACAATCTACCCCGAAACATTGAGCAAATGCTTATTGCTGCTGATTGTCGCAGTATAGAGGAAGCATCAGAAATCCTGGATGCTCTGGAGATTTCAGAGATAGATTCAGAGAGTAGGACCAAGAGCACCAAGGATAGGTATAGTTATAATGTCTCTAGTCTGAATCTAGGTGATCAGACACATGATCAGAAGTTTGGTAGTTATAGATATAGGAATAATTATAGGGATAGGCCTCCTAATCAATCCTGGGGAGATTCTGGGGATAGTGTTGTGAAGAAAGTAATTCCTAGCAACAAGCAACCTTCTACCAGTGGAATTACCACAGTGCTGAAAAAGCCAAAATGAAAAAAAAAAATAAAGATCTCAAAAGGGACTGATTTGCAATTTTATGCAGACCACAATATGATTTGAAAAGAAAAAGCCATTCCAAATTACCAAGAAAATAGGAGAGAATGCCTTTATGCTTGCTGCTCTTGATGAGAATAAGGGAACCTATAATGCTAGGAGTTTGATCCCTTATACTTCAGCAGAATAGCTTGGCAAAGATCTCCAAATAAATTACTTTTAGGTTTTCTAATGAAAAATATACTTACCAGTAGTTAATTTTTTTTATATATATATTATAAGTGTTTATTATTATTAGTGTATTTATTGGTTAAGATTTTTTTTTAATAGTTAAAATAAAAGTGCTGATGATTTTATCCGAAGGGGGAGAAAGTTGTGCCATTACAATTTAGTCACTAGATAAATTTATAGTAATGTGCATGTAGAAAAGGTAAACCAAAAATCATCATCACATTTTTATATAATCATAAATGAAGCTGTAGGGCATCCAAGTTCAAACCCTACAAGGTCCAGTTCTAAAAGCTTTAAACAGAGAAAGAATGGGTCAACAATTACATGCTTTACTTGTTTGTGTGTTGATAGAAAGGTAATACACACATTTAAACTATTTAATATTTAATTTTTCTGTTAAAAAGCAAAGTTATAATGCATACATATAGGCAATGTATGTGTAAATTATTTAATTGTTTTATATTTCAAATATTAAACATTTTAACTTTCTTTTAAAACTAACCTATGCTTGATCAATTCTAATATTTTATTCTATGCTTTTTATTTTGCTTTTCTTTAATTATAAGTGGGATTTAAAAGTTACAGATTTAATTAAATAATTGGGTTATAATTACTAAGCTAGCAATCATATTATTTAAGGTTAGTTTATGAATGATTTGAAAGAATGAAGGATGTGTGTACATTACATACAGAAATTTACATTTACTAAATATTGAAAGAAAAGGAAGTATTAAATCTGTCAAATTATTTTTTTTTGTACAATTGTTTGTTAAAAGAGGAAATCTGTTTAATCAGATATCAATCTTTGTAGCAATTTTTTTTTTGTAAATAATTGTTTTTCACTTTGGAAGCTTATAATGGGTCAGAGCTCTAAATTTTGAAATTGTCTTATCTCAAGATCTAAAGAAGGAAGCTCAAAGATTTGAAATGTTACCTGGATGTTAAAAAGAAAAAAAAAAAGAAAAGAAAGGAAATAAGGATTGAGTCTATTTTTTTTTAAACAAAAGTGTCTGGAAAAAGGATTAAACTTTTCAGTTGAAAAATCATTTAGTTGAAAATAAATTAGAGATCTAATTAAAACAAATTTGTCCAAAAATAGCAAGTGATGCTATCTCTGATTGGTTAAGTTAGCTAAAAATTGGATATAAAAAGCTGTCTTGAATTATTATTATGATTATTGTTTATGATTCAGATTATTAAACTATCCAATTGAATGCTGAAAATATAAGAAATGTCTGGCTAGAAAAATTATATGTATGTCCCATCGGTTCCGGACCATCTGGGGAAGCTGCACATCACATAGGAAAGAAAAGATGTGTCTAAAATAATATTCTACACCTTTCAACTGACCAGAGAAATAAGATGTTTTTAATAGAAGGAAGAAAGCATTCACCTGCATTCAAAGAAGATGAATTAATCTACTGATAAATATTAATCATCAAGTCCAATTAATTGTTACAACAACTGATTTTAAACTCAAGAAAATTTATAAATGTGAAAACAACTGCTGTATTTCATCCACATGCTTGACAGGAAGAGAAGAAAAATTAATATAAATTTCCAAATTGTCACTAAAGCAAATAACCTCAATAGAGTCACCATCATCAAATAGTTATACACCTCAAGAAAGAGATTGTTCCCAGTAAAACGGAAATGGTAGCTGCAGAAATATAAACATTATACAAGACAAGTTTGAACCCTTGGAAATTTGCCACAAACAAAAGATCGGTAATATGACTTTTTATATCTATTTTCTTTATGATATCAGTCTTAAGAAACATTTTAGCAATAAAGTGGTATATTTTATTTAAAGAACCTTTAAAGACTATTCAGATCGATTAAAACAAGAATGTCTTACTAAAAATAACTTTGAGCTTCATAAATTATCTTGAATGTATGAAAATTATTTGTTTATTAATTTTACAGTTATGAAAAATATTAATGTGTAAAACAATTTTTTTTATATGGTATTATGATTTTAGTTTTAACTAATATATTATTATTTTGGTTTTAAATAATATTTTGTTATCATGGGATAAAACACGCACATACATAATGATATTTTATATGTGTATAATTGCGATTGAATGTGGAGTAACAAGTAGTGTTAGAATATTAGATTAGTTTGTTTCATTAAGTATAGCATTTCAGAGGTAGAAGAATGGGGGAGGAGATAATGATTTAAAACTCTTTTCTAAAACTTGCTCTTTCAATTCTACTAACATTTTTTTTTTACATTCTATTTACATGTTAGATTTTTAAAGTATGTGTGCTAATGAGCAGATAATATTTTTTTTTTCTTGAAATACTTTTCTCATGGAGTGAAAATCATGGTCAATGTGACGTCCAACTTAATACAAAATACATTTGAAGGGAAAGGGGGAAGAACTTAAAATTAATCTGAGGATTGTTATATAACCAATTATTATTATTATTATTCATGTCAATTTTCATATTATCTAGAAATTTTTATGTATATGTTAGAAATGTAGTAATAAATATTAGTTTGTTTTATTAAACGAGGCGTATATATTTCATTAAGTGTAGTCTTTGTTAAGTGTGATTATTCATCATCATCAATGGTTGAATATTAGTTATTTAAGATATAAGTAAGTATGCTAAAATTAAGCAATAATTATGCATTTCTTTATAAAATTTAGTTTTATGTTTAGGCTTAGTTCTAAAGCTGTAGTTGAAACCCTTGTCATTATTGTTATTATTATCATCATCATCATCGTCATCAACGTTTTAATTAATGAGCTGTTTAACTGTTTAAAGGCCATAAATAAATATTGATTTTATAATATTTAGTGATTTCTTAGTATTATTATCACCACATCCCGTCATCTATTTCATGCAAGGATGAGTGAATTGCCATCCTAAATTAGTTATATATAATCTGAGCTAGTAAACTTATAAAAATATTGAAACACATTTGTTATGTTAAGATCTGAGAAATGATTTATGTCTAGTATACTCCACTTTGGTTTATAGATGTTTTACTTTTACCTAAATATTAGTGCATATAGTGATATGGCTCAAAAAGCAAAATCTCCCATTTTATTAGAAATAAAGTACCAAGAAGGGATTCAAACCTGGTACATGTGAAAGGTTATCAGATATAACCATGTCTAGATTCAGATAATCTAGTGGCGCCCTGCTAGACCATATTCACTTAGTATTTGTTTAAACATGCACTTAACATCAAACCAAGAAATGAAAGTGGATAAGACCTACAGTCTGTATACCTGAGTTATAATACTTGTTATTAATAATTTGCTCATAATTTGTTTATAATTCTTATATATATATTTTGGACTCAGATATGGTAATAATCTTATTTGATCATCATTTATTATGTTACAATATATATATATATATATATATGTATACATAATATATATATATATATACACACACATATATATATATATATATTGTACCCTTACTTCTCGATGTATAATATAATTTGAAATACGACTAGCTCAATTAAATTATAATGCTTAATTAAAATTTGCATATCTATCTTTAATTTACTTTTATAATATCATATTCTAATTAAATTTATTATCAATTATCAAAATCAATATATTTCTATATTATGTACTAATTAAATAAGTATTTATTAAAATCATGAGACTGTGAAGTAAAGTTACAAAGTAATAAGTAGATTTACATTGAGTCAATATCTTCCAAGACACTGTCTCAATGGCATAAGAATATTGTCACCTCCTTATTAACCTACTACTACCTCAACAGCATTCTTATGGCTTTTAAATAAAATAAATTATCTTTAATAATAATAAAATAAATAAATCTTAACTTTTAATTTTTAAAATATAATTAAATAATCTCAGGTTCTTCTAATTATCTTAAAGTAATGATAACTCATGTAAATAAATATGATATGGGATTTTATATCAAACCTAAATACACCTAACTTATTTTAATAATTATAATACTAATCTTAGAGTATAACTTAATCTTATCTATTTCTGATATATCATCAATCATTAAATAAATAATCATATGTATATCTTTTATTTTCATATAGCATCTTAATTTTGGAATAGATCAAAATCCTATAATTCAATAATCTGTGGCAATAAATAATATTGTACTCTTATATTATGCATTATAATTACTCTATGACCATTGTAATATGATGTAATAATGTCAATCAATTCTCATAAAATGATAATCAGGAATATATTGTATTTATTTCTAAAATAATATTAATAAATTCACATTGTGCAAATATTATGTTTCTTCAAATTATCTGCTGTCAAATGCTGTGGTGTAAAATAATGAACTCGACACACTTTTAAAACAAATTAAACAAATTTATTTACATTAACTTCAACTACGAATTTATTTACAATATTTACAATTCAAAATTATGAAAACAAAGAAAATAAAATAAGAAAATAATAATACAATATGTTTACACTGTTATTAACTCATACTCCTAATAAGTAATTATACATCCTTTAAAATGCTGTATTAATAACATTGAAGTATGTTTTCAAAACTTAGACTTTAAATAAATATCAGTGAACTTCAATTATTACACAGAAAAATTTATGTAAATAATATTTATGTAGCATATGTAAACAATTAAACTTTATTAATTAAATTGCTACATCACTTAAGTATTACTGTTACTTATTTCATCATGTACTAGTATGTGTTCACTCTACTATTAGTATTACTCTAATAGCATAATATATAAACTAATGTATCTTTATAATGTAATAACAAATAACTGATTATAATTTTATATTTCAGTTAATACAATTCATGCTACATGTTTTATCAAATATGCATTACATATATGTACTGTTAAAAATAATAATATTTAAAATAATTCATTAATTTCAAATTCATAAAGTATTATATTAGATAAATTCTATGATTCTTTTCTATGTAAAATTATTACTTTACTTTATGTGTTATTCTACCCCTTTTAATAACTTTCTTTCTACAAAATATCCTCTAAAAAACTCATTTAAACTTTCCGAAAAAAAACAATCATCAACTTTAAATAAATACTAATTATCCAAACTATTTATACTACGTCATCTATATTTAGTAAACCTTTAATTCAAACATAAACTTCTACATAAAACTTAACTTAATTTATCCAATAAAATAAAAATAAAATATAGACTTTGAGATCTCTTCCTAACTTGAAATAAAATAATTACTTATATGAATAATAAATATAATTCTAATACTCCAACATAATAATAATAAAAATAAATTAAAATTTATTTACGAAAGAATCATATAATTATTTCTAAGCTTCTTATGTAATGTTATATCATATTTATATCATAAATTCAAATTATGCATATTTAAATAAAACTGTTACTGCCAATATAATGTGTGTGTATTTTTAAAATAATCATACATTCATTCAAAAACAACATAATATTTGGTTGATCTAAAGAAAACATATTAAATACATCAAAATTATTATTATTATACAATTTTTTACCATCAATAATGATTTAATGTCCAGTCCATCTTCCAATAATCTTCGGAATTACAGCTTCATAAAAAATAAATCACATTTACACTCACGATCATTCTTTAACATATTCCGTGTTATATTAATTATAAAATAAACTTATGCAATTAATCATTATATTATTTTTTAGTTATTATTTTGAGAAAAATGTACCTATCTTATTTTAATAGATTAATAATATTTAAATTTTATATTAGATAAATAAACAGAATTCATATTACGTAATTCCAGCGATGTTTTCTTTTCCATCATATAGTTCTTTAATCCTAGGCACATATTCACTAGAACACCATTTCCTGTTTCCGGTCCATCACGTGTTTTTTTTAAAAGTTTATGAAAAATGAAAACGTTCTTTTAAAACAAAATAAAAGTAATCAATCTTCTATAAATAAAATAAAATTAAAATAGTTTATCGGATCCTGGTTTAGTTCTTTTAAGGAATATTATTTAAAAGTTATTATTTTGAATTTAGTTTATAGTTTATGAAAAATTTATCATTTAATTATTTTTAAATTAACTTGGACGTCCACATATTACTTGCGCATTTCTTAACAAAATATCTAGGTAAGAATAAGCTTCTTTATCTATAAACGACCAGCGTTTAAATTATTTCAATATAATAATTTTTATTATATTAAGACTTTTAGCTAATTATATTTTCAATTTATTTGCCTTTCAAAATTGTCAACATTCAGTCTTTTAAACATAAAGACTTAACAAGGCAAGTATTTATAAAACTACTTTTATTTTTAATATCTTTACTTAAGATATATTTTTAAATTTATAGCTTGCAAAAATACTTTCTTCATAAAGAAGTATTTTATTCTCTAAAATATCTATTTTCTAATAGTCAATAGCAATTAGCTTTTAAAATTATATACTGTCCAAAATACTACTTTTCTCCATCTCGTAATTTTCCGAACTAATCCAGCGTTTGTCATATTTCTAGTATAAAGTTTCCGATATATTTTCACTATATATGATGTTCCCATGACTATTTGCTTGCAAATTGAGCCCAGTAGAGACGACCGATAGGGAAAAAATTAAATTAACACTGCATATTTATCATTTAAAACTTTTATAAATTATTTATAATGACACTCTTGTAATTTTAAAATTGATTTTAAGAGCGTCTATCAAATTTACTTTGCTATTTTTAATAACACAATTAACTTGAAAATTCAATCATAGAGTCCTCTCCTAACAATTGAACTGAGCTTTTATACCGGAAGAAACTTCCCATTTGATTGGTACATTTAAACAATCAACTTTGCTGGCTTATTTACATATTTACCAACAACACAAAATTAAAAATAAATAATGACTTATTTAATATTTAATATTTATTACATTATTAAATTTCTAAAATAATCTTTATCGTTCATTTAAATCCATTAAACATTTTTCTAAAAATATTTTTACCTACTTGATTTTAATTTTAACTTTTATAAGATTATTTTTAAATAAACTAAGTATTTTTTATACGTCATATTTTTAAAACAATATTTTAAAATCAAATTTAATATTTCACATTGAATATCTTTATTTTTATCTCGTGATAACTCACGTATTATTTTATAAATTTTATAACATGATTTTTAAAATAGTTGTGCAACTTTACTAAATAACTTCCAAGCAAGTGTGTGTATATTTAACTAACATCTGTTCTTTACAATACAAGAAACGCTTGTCATCGTCTAAAAATAAACTAACAATTGCATTTTTTAAAATAAATATTTTTTAAATAAATAAGATATTATAATAGATTTTAAAATAATTATCCAATATTATTAAAATCAAATATTAATCTTCTATTTAAGTACTTATAATAATTAAAATATTTATATTCTCTTATAATATTATTTTATCAATAATAAACATATGCATTTAATTTTAATTATCTTTTAAACACTTTTAGCTTTAAATACCTATTTATTAAATATATTAATGCAGTATTGATTATGGCTATTTTTCCCAACTATATATTATAATCATCATCATTTAAAATGTCTCTCTCTATATCAGCACAATTTTACATATCAAATACTCATAGATTGCTTTAATTAAACCTTTTGAAATATTACCATAAGCAAAATTAACATCACATATTCAAATATATCTTAAATTTAAAATTTTTAATAAATTAGCACAAAATTAAATGGTGACCCATACAAAAGGGCACAATATATATATATATATATATATATATATATATATATATATATATATATATATATATATATATATATATATATATAAAGCAAAGATTTTCACAAGCTACAGATATAAATGAAATATTATAACTGTTGGTTTATTTGTATATATATTATAATCTGAAAATCTAACAAACATCAATGTAAGCTTTATGGGTTCTCTGTTAATATGATTTATGCCAATAATAAAAAGAGCCATATGGATAATAATGACAATAATAATGATTATTAAAAATTATTAATACTCCAATTATAATTAAAACTAAATTTTAAGAGAAGAATCCTCAACTCACTTTTACAAACTACAAAAGCTCTTAATATTTACAACATACACAACAGAGTAATTAGGTTATAATGTAATTTTTTTCATAATAAAATTTTTTTTATTGGGTTCCCCTCACCCAAATATATAATCATACACCTTACAGGTACTATTCCAACATTTTATTGCCATAATCAGATCCACAGTTCAAGATTTAGATCAAAATAATTATGTTCTTTAAATCTTATTTTTGCTAATTTATATCTTATGTAATAGAAATACAGTTTCTTCATATTATTGAATTATGATATTAAGATTTCAGGGTTCATTATAAATATTATTAGCATTAGAATTCTCAGTCTTTTATTTTATTTCTAAGTTGTTAATCAAATGAATGGTGTCCTAGTGAAAAGTGTGATGAGACATAAACTTATTCCAAAGAAATGTCTATCTACTATACAATAATAACAATAATAATGAATTTTAATTGACAAATATTTTAATTAAAATAAGATGCATAAAAACTCTTAGTTTTGAATAATATAAAAATCTCCTAGGATAATTTTCGAATACCAATATAAAAATCTCCTAGGATAATCTTCGAATACCAAGAGTGAAAAATGGATTTTATGACCACTCAGAATATTCCATTAATAACCTAAATTAATATTTTTTAAATGAAGCAGATAATATTCTATCATAAGAGCAGTTATGTTTAAATAATTGCAGTTTAATTATAGTGATCAATAAAATCTTAAAAAAAGAATAAATATTTTATTTCTTAGATGCAATCTCAACATCTTAAATCATTATAACTAAGTGATTTATTATCTTTAATTTATGTGATTATACCTTGAATAATCAGAATGAAATATAATTGCATCATAAATTATACAATGTTTAGATTTCTGCATAAATGATTTGTGATTAAGATACTATTAGAACTCTAAAACAAGATTTAACAATATAATATAACATTTATTACAATAAAACAATTTAATAATAATAACACTGTAATATATAAGGGAATCGAACTCAGATTTTTTACACTACCCTCAACTCTCCCATGCCATTTCATATTGCTGCTCCACTTGGTCACACACATGTTGAAAAATAAATAATCACTAATATAAGTATTTTGTGTTAAACCAGCACTCATCAGTTGATCCAGATTATCATCTCCACACATATATACAATCAGTGCTCAACTTTATATTAAGAGGGCCAATTTTTATACTTTAATGGACAGGCTTCAAACTACTCCAACCCATAACTCTTCAGCCATCCATTTCATGGAAAATCTGATGATGGAACACTCAAAGCCCCCATAAGTGCCAAGGTTGTTATCCTACCCATGTTGACATTAGTCATCCTGACCCCTCATGTACCAGAGAATAATCCATTTTACACATATGCAAGGGATGGGCAGACTTTAACACACTCTCTTTCAATATGTAACTTAGTACACTGTTCAGGGTTACACACACCTGCACATATAATGTAATATGTAAGTGACTTGAACTCAGACTTCCACACCACCCTCAATTCTCCATGCCATCTCATCTTGCAGAACCACCTGATCACATACATGTTGAAAAGATAAATAATCACCAATATATGTATTTTGTGCTAAACCAGCACTTATCAATTGATCCAGATTACCATCTCCACACATATAGACAATCAGTGCTCAGCTTTATATTAAGATAGCTAATCTTCATACTTTAATGGACATGTTTCAAATTACTCCAACCCACAACTTTTCAGCTATCCATTTCATTGAAAATCTGATGATGGAATGTTCAAAGCCCAATACATGCCAAGGTTGTTATCTTACCCATGTTGATGTTAGTCATTCTGACTCATCACATACCAGAGAATAATCCACTATACATACATATGTGAGGGAAGGACATATATTTAATGCACTCTATTTCAGTATGTAACTTAATACACTGTACAGACTTACACACATCTGCTCATATAATGTAATATATAAGGAAATCAAACTGAGATTTTCACACTACCCTTAACTCTCATGCCATCTCATATTGCTGACCCACCTGATCACACACATGATACATGAGGTGTTACAATGACTAATATCAACATGGATAGGATGACAACCTTGGCACTTATGAAGACTTTGAACATTTCATCATTATATTTTCAATGAATTGGATGGCTGAAGAGTTGCGGGTTGGAGTAGTTTGAAGCCTGTTCATTAAAGTGTGAAGATTGGCTATCTTAATATAAAGTTGAGCACTGGTTGTATATATGTATGGAGATGGTAATCTGGACCAACTATTGAGTGCTGGTTTAGCATGAAATATGTATATTGATGATTATCTATCTTTCCAACATATGTGTGATCAGGTGGTTCAGCAATATAAGATGGCATGGAGAGTTGAGGTTAATGTGAAAGTCTGAGTTTGTCCTTTATATTTTACATTATATGTGCAGGTGTGTGTAAATCTGTACAGTGTATTAAGATACATATTGAAAGAGTGTGCTAAAGGTCTGACCATCCATCATATATGTAGGTAAAATGTATTATTCTCTGGTACATCAGGGATCAGGATGACTAACATCAACATGGGTAGAATGAGAAACTTGGCACTTTTGGGGGATTTGAACATTCCATCATCATATTTCCAATGAAATGGACAGCTGAAGAGTTGTGGGTTGGAGTAGTTTGAAGCCTGCCCATTAAAGTATAAAGATTGGCTATTGTACCAATCAGTTTTGTCAGTTCATGCAACAAGATCTAACATCTAGGCAAAAGTACCTCGAGTCCTATCATACACAAGATACATAAGTCAGGAACACTCATGAACTCTGCTCTATTTGCCTATTTTCCAGATCTACCAACTTATGAGCAACAATCCCGATGATACCAATCTAATTTATCTTTCTCCACCGGCATTGCAAAGTGGAGATACAAAAAGACTAATTGGAAATAATAGTATATTGAAGCATTTATTATCAGATTTAATATATCTAAAAGATTGGTTTTTTCACGTTAATTATATAGTTAGGATTAGTGAAAAATCATCTAGTCAGAGCAAGCATAATTTATTAATCAAAATATAATATTTTAAATAAATGAAACAATGATTCTGAAAGTGGCTATATATATGATTTATTAATTTAAAATACATGTGAGTTATTTGACCCTATTTCTCCTTTATTCATCACTGGCCTCTTTTAGGCATTTATATAACATGATATTTATCTTTTATAATTTAAGAAGTTACAAATAGATTCATTACTTTATTATTCTATTGTGGCTGATTTATATGCCAATAATTGATAATCAATAATATCTGCAAATACAGTTTTAATAGCACTATTCGAGTATGTAAATGAACTTAAATCCACCCCTAGAAGAAGAACAAAATATAGCACTTGATCGAATTTACTTAGAATTATTAACTTTATTATAAAAATACACTTTACATTAATAAGTGAAGTAATCTCAGTTTATACCAAGTAAGAAACGTGTGTGGGAGAGTTAATTTAAAATATATATAATTGCGTTGTAAAAAGATGCGCACATGAAAATATTAATAAATATCATAAAGAAATCTGCTTAATAGAATCAGAATATTACGGCTTATGGATATTCATAGATTTTGCTTGGAACTAGAACAAAAAAGGTGGTGCATGCATGGTGGCATACTTATGTGATCCAATCATGGATCCTAGAAAGGTGCTTCCAAAAATTTATTGAAGAAAAGACCAATTTATGTCTACAGACTTTGGCAGAATTGGCTAATTAATGAAGAACAGTCTGCTGTGAGTTGCAATAGGCTGGGCTTTTCTCAGAGTGCTCCTATGCAGTTGGCTCAAGTGACAAAAGTAAGTGCTTAAGGGGTTTATGAGCCTGGTTCTTAGACTTGGAGATGCAAGATGGGTTTGGTTTTTCCAATACGCCTGGGGAATGAAGCACAATATATATATATATATATATATATATATATATATATATATATATATATATATATATAATGAACAAGGAGGCTGGTATAATGAAGCACAATATATATATATATATATATATAATGAACAAGGAGGCCAGTATGCATGCAAAGCTTGGAACAACACTAACATTAAAAAAATACTTAATTAATTAATACCTATACATTATGGAATATCCGACGATGTAATGGTATGATTTAAAATACTAAACAATAAGGGAGAGTTTAAATTCATTAATAAAATGATAAAATATTGAAATAGAAATCCCCTTCCTCTGTTACATTAATTTATATATAAAACTTCCCACAAACGTTAAAATAGATATGAAAATTCAGTTCTAAGTGCTTTGATAATATAGTATACATCATTATCTATATAAGAGTTAGATGGTGGTTATTGATTTCATAAAATAAAATATTGAATTAATTTCATGTAAAACAGATTTGAACTTTTAAAATTAGCTCTATTATTTTAAAGAGAGAAAAAAATTATTAGAAAAACAGATTTATTTACTTTTCCCATGTCATAGCATCAGCCAGGAGGCGAACCCACTAACCCAGGACAACTGCTTGTAAAGGAGCCATCACTGACCTCTCGATCACCAATGCTTGACTAGAAAAACAGATTTCTACTCTGTTTTTCAATAAATACACTAATCTGCAGGTGTCTGCTGTAATTGAAATAACAAAAAACTAAACTGATCTCTCCATGAAAAGAAAGGTGAGGATTTAAAAGAGAGATCGAACATTTGTAAATTTAGAAAATTATTGGCATATTATTTAAAATACAAACTATAAAACATAATAATCAAAATACAAAATATTTCTTGCCACATGAAAGTGAAATAAGATTTTAGAAATATTTACTAGAGGCTCAATGTAAGAGAAATATTAAGAGAGTTTTAATGAGTGGAATACATTTTAACAATAAGATAAGATTTTACAAATTATTTAGTTGATAATGAATTTCTGATCTTTCTGATCTTCTGATCAGCTAAAAAAGATTACAATTATATTTAAAAGAATAATTAGACAAGAAATACAGTTTTAAATTGAGATTATACTTGTAAATTTATGGGTTATAGCAGCAACATGGATTTATTGCCTTGTATTGACAGTGATTCTTTGATGATTTGAAAGTCATCCATCATAGACTAGATCTAGTTTTGTTCAGGTTAGTCAGGGAGGTAGCACTTTTATTATTCAGTATATAGGTTCATTGTAATAGTTTATGAGTATCTGGATCCTGGGTGGTAGTGTTGGAAAAGTGGCCATTTTGAATGATGAGAAAAGGTGAAGTTTTTACCTATTCATGATACATTGAGTCAAAGATACAACTAGCATGGATTTTGTTGGACATTGGTCTTCTCAAATTATTTGCTCTCTTAGGGTGTTCAAATCCAGAACTATTTATATGATTTTGAAATTGTTCTTAAATGCTTTTAACTACATGACTTAAGGCAATTTATCTACTTTGGTGATCTGCAATTGCAGACCGGATGCATACCTTTGTTCTGGTAAGTTTTAAGACAATGCAATCCTGCTAAGAATTTCTCAAATGATTGTTTTATAATATAACCTTAGATTTTAAAACAAATTTGAAGTGGATAAAATTTCCACTAATGGATTTTACATTACTTTTATAAAATTATAACATTTTAATTTGGACTAATGGATTTCCCATTAACTGACTTAATTGCATTCGAGAATATTCGGCAAGATTGCATCACCTTTTTTTTCTGATCGCCATTACTAAAATAAATAATCATACTTAATATAATTTTTAAAATACAAATTACTATAATATATTTTAATATTACAAACACTTTATAAATAATCTCCCCTCATCTATAATGTATATGTATCCATTACACACATATATGAATTAAAATGATATAAAATATTTAATCATTTAAAATATTTAAGTTAAGACATTTATATATATTTACATCAATGATTATTTTAATAATTAAGCAAAAAATGTTAATAAATGTGTATATATGCATAAGGATGGAATTTGAATATGGTTTGGTAGTGGGAGATTCTGAGTGTGCTGTGAAGCTCAATCTGAGTATCACATTGACTGCTTCACTATCTCAATATAAAACTGAGCACTGATTGTATTTATGTGTAGAGACGGTAATCTAAACCAACTGATGAGTGCTGGCTTAGTCTGAAATACATATATTAATGATTATTAATCTTTTGGAACATGTGTGTGATCAGGTGGATCAGCAATATGAGATGGCATGGAAATATGTACAGGTGTATGTAAGCTTGTATAGTGTATTAAGTTACATATTGAAACAGTCCATTAAAGGTCTGCCATCCCTCACATATTTATCTAAAATGAATTATTCTCTGGTACATGAGAGATCAGAATGACTAATGTCAACATGGGTAGATTACAACCTTGGCACTTACTGGGGCTTTGAACATTCCATCATCAGATTTTCATTGAAATGGCTGGCTGAAGAGTTATAGACTTGAGTAGTTTGAAGCCTGTCCATTAAAGTATGAAGATTGGCTATCTTAATATAAAGCTGAGCACTGATTGTATATATGTGTGAAGATTGTAATCTGGACCAACTGATGAGTGCTGGTTTAGCATGAAATGTGTATATTGATGATTATTTATCTTTTCAATGTGTGTGATCAGGTGGGTCAGCAATATGAGATGGCATGGAGGGTTGAGGGTGGTGTGAAAGTCTGACTTCAAGTCCCTTATATATTACATTATATGGGTCAGTGTGTGTAAGCCTGTTCAGTGTAATAACAATGTAAAAAAAAATCTACAAAATTTAAGTGCTGTTTAATTATAATACAATGCATTTTTCCCCATTAGAGTAATACAATTTCAAAGTTTGTAGCATAAATTTATATATAAATAAATTAATAAATTAAATGTTCACCAACTGTTGTTTAATTCAATGGACCAATGTACACCTCATTAACATAAATATTGTTACAAAAATTTTCACTTTAACTAAAAATCTAAATTACTATTGACATTAATATAACAAAAACTTCTATACCAGTGTTCTTCAACCCTTGGTCCGCGTCTGGTGCCAGACCGCAGAACTTTTCTGCAGGTCTGCATGCTAGACGGGCAGTAAAAAGTTTGTAATAATAAATAATAAGAGTTTAAACTTTTAATTAATATAGCCAATTTTTATTTATTTTTTCATCTCATTTTTACCCAATTAAAAAAAAAAGAAAACAGAACGAAAACAAAATCTAATCAATCATTCATAAATTAATTTGTTTTTCTAGTTATCACAGATGTTTATGGGGGGGGGGGAAATTAAATTGTTTATTACTTTTCTAAAAAAATTAAAAAAAAAGTTTTTTATTATATAAACTCCATATATATAAAACTGTATCTTATATATTTAACATTGTTGTTTTGATCAGTTATAACAATTATGCTTATCTTTATGAAAATTTATCTATAGACTTTTGCCGGTCTGTGAAATCTTATCCTTATTTTTGCTGGTCCGTGGAACCTTATCCTTATTTTTACCGGTCCACAGGTGTGAAAAGGTTGAAGACCACTGTTCTATACTATCATGCATGATAATGTTTTTATTAAAATAAATATTATTTAAAAATTCTGTACCTTTTTAACTTATAGAAATTTTGTTAAACTATGCATTATTTTAATAATTCTATAGCTTTCTAATTGATAAAACTTTTATTTAACCTATGAATTATTTTAAGTTCTACATTTGCATACAATCACACCTTAATATTGCCCCAGACAATGAGTAAATCTAAATATTATTCATGTCTTACCAATTTAGTGATGACTTGCTACTGGATGATGATGATTATATATATTGCTCATTTAGGGTGAGAAATACAATTTTGAAAATTTGAATAAAGTAATTATTGATTTTATATTCTATAATACTGGCAAAACACAGCAGAATATATTTATATCTCAGGACCATCTCTATCTACACCAAGAATAGTCAAAAGTAAACCTGAAGAAAAGATGACACACTTCAAAAACAAACAACCATATCAACTTCCATAACAATAAAAACATATAATACAATATACATAGTTGCAAAACAAAAATATAATACTTCTGAGAGAAAAAGATTAACAAGGCAATGAATCTAGTGATGGCATAAACCGAAAATACACACCTACATTCTGAGGCCAAATAAACATGCTAAAACTTAGTCTCTAAGCATATGAAAAAAGGGGTAATTGACCATCACAAATACTAGAAACAATAAGAGTTGCTTCAAACAAAGTATTTATGCAAGCATAAAATATAAGGATAGATACAATTCAAGAAAAATATCAGTGACAAGAGAAAAATGGATAACATCTCTTTATAAAATATATTAGCTATCTAAATCAATATTGTTAAGAGAGAGTCAAGGGTCACATTCCTTGGAAACATAAATTAGCAAGATAAGTGTATAGCAACATACAAGATAGAAACATTCTAATTTTTTAATAAACAACAATTATTGATTGATGTATAAAACCAATAAGATAATTATTTTGTGTCAAATCAGACTTAATAAAATATAGCCTTATTTTGTGTCAAATCAGACTTAATAAAATATAGCCTTGTACAACTTTTCATGGCTTACATATAGATGTTCATTGAAATAAATAAATTAGTCACAATGAACAAAGCAATGCTATTAAAATAATATATGCACTAAAAGTATATAACATTAATAAAGTGCTCAGTATTTTGTGGACTTTTGAATACTATTATGAACCATAATGCATAAAATATACTAAGCAAGAATACATAAAACAAGCAAATAATAAAAAATTGTAAATACACAAAATTATAATTCTAAATTATAACCAGTTTTACCAAAACTTTAAAAGTATTAAAGTTCTTTATCTTGGAGACTTCACATTTTGCAAGAAGATAATTTTACATGCAGATAATATTTCTCCATTTGTTGGCAGTAAATCAATCTAAAATAGATGCACAGTATTAAAAATTATTTTATATAAGATTTCCTTAAACATCAATGCACATAAGTACATTTATAATGACTATTTAATTTCATGAAATATTTAAACATATAAATCAGCAAGTCAGGGTTTAATAAGTTATACTATAACATTAAAGTGGTTTTTTATTTACATGCTTTAAGAATTATATTCAAATATAGGGGTCTAGGAATACATATTTCTTTCCAGAACTGAGCAGGTTTATACATTAACATTTGAGCATTAAGAATAATCATAAATCATATAATAAATAAGTTTTATTAAATCAATGACATTTAATCTTTAACCATAATTTACTAGAAATATAAATGCAATATTTTACAACATGAGAGTAGATTTAGAATATATTTTCTTTTGGTCAATTTCTTTTAAGCATAAACTTGAAGTATAAATGAATGATTCTTATTTTATCATCAGCAAAGGTAACAAGTGACTAATTATTAACAACAATTAAAATGTTGATTTAGTTTTAATATAAATGAGTTTTTCTTCTTGAATTTATAGTTCATTTATTAAATAAATTTATCCAAAAAAAACCATTTATTGAAACAATTTTTAAAATGCATCAAAATAAAATATTTGAAAACTCTTGATAATTATTATTCTCTCAAATAAGTTAGTAAAAGATGCATTTTTAAATATTAGCATGCTGTTATAATTATTTCCAAAAATATGAGCTTTCAATAACTTTATTTTTAAAATATAAGGAATATCATGTTTATAATAAAGTTTATTACAATTATGGAATATAAAATAATGAATAGTTCTTACATGAGCCAGATAAATCATATGTAATTCCCAGAACATATACTTTATCTATTACGAATGAACAATTGTTTAACATTTTCAATTCTTTGTTTTTCTTCCTTTTTAAATAGTGATAACTTTTCCAGTGATTTTAGTCTAAATTTTGGGACATGATTTTAAAGGCTTTTAAAGATAGATGTTACTTTAAAATAAATAATTTACAAAAAAAAATTATAATTTATAATTAATTCTTTAGCTAAGAAATTTTGAAATCTTTCTCCTTTGTATATCTGTTTTTCTGCTAGAAGTTCAGGGGTTTGTAGTGGTTTTTGTAGTTCAGATTAATGTGTGTATGTCCACCTTTTATACATCTAGTCATGCCACTCTTTTTGATTGGTGGATAAACATCTGTTTACTACTTCCTTTGATCTTCCACCTTAGAGTTTAAGAGATCAATTTTGTATCTGTGGAGTTGACCTAAAAGTAGAAACTCATTTACATATGTTTCAGATGTTTTAATTAACACATGCTCTCTGAAATAATTATTTTAAAATAATGAAATTATTGTGGTAAAATAAAAGAAAATGCAGGAAAATATTGTTATTGTTTTTTAAGAAAAATAAAAATAAATTTATTTTTAATTATTCTTAAGCTGTATTACATAAATAAATTAAGGAGTTCACTAAGATTTAATTTAATATTTTAATTAAATCAAAAATATTGAAAAATGATATTCAGCATTACAAAATAAGAAAGCATAAACTAAAATTAATAACTGTAAGCACACTCACACACATGTACACTGAAGCTATTTTGATTGAAAATTAATAAACCTTTTTTTAAATACTAATAAACCAGTTTTTTGGCTTTTAAGTTAACTAGTCTAACTTTATCTTTATTTACTTAATTTTAATAATAGTAGCTTATAAATATACTATTGATGAGAATCAATTTAAACTAAATGCTTTATTATAAGTATGCAAATTCATCATAAACAGCTGATATTAAAATTTTAGACCTAATTACTATTACTGCTTATTTAAATATTAAAATTTGGGATACTAAAGGATTATATTAAAGCAATCTTTACTTTTTAGTACTAATTTCTTGACAAATAGAAAACTATATCTTTGGGTTAAACACTTAAAATTATTTCAACCATAGACAAGATTAGACTAATATAGTAAAATATTAAAATAGACTTCAATTATGTCCAGGTCTTATAAAAGTATTTAAAAATAATTTACAATTTAACTTTGCATATACTTAAAAAACTTTAATAAAGTTAATGTACAATAAGATTAAGTTAATGATTAATTTTCTTTTATAAATTTTTTTTTAACTTAAATACATTAAATAGTTAAAAGTCTAGCTTCACTGGCAAAGCCAAAGGTTACAATATATATATATATATATTCAATAAATTATACATGAATATATACAGATAATATTTCATTTATATATAGAGTGTGTGTGTTTGTGTGTAAATAAAATCTAGTTGCTAAGTTCAAGTTTTGACCTATGTATTTAATTTTAAATAAACATTGTTGCCTAGGCAGCTGATTAATGTCAATATTGCCCTTGTATAGAGCAGCAGAATGGCACACTATATTTGATAAACTGTTCAAAGAATTAGAATGACACAAATGAATAGATGAGAGGACCTGTAAAAAGAAGCTAGTGGATTACAGCAGCTCAACAAGGATTTAATAAAAATCAACATGGCAGTTTTGCATAACTCTGTTTTATGTCATCAACACAGTAGAATGGCAGATGTATGTTAACCATGTTGAAAAATATATACTAATTAACAATTTTGTGAATAATAAATTAAAAGTTGCAACACTCATGTGGATGGTCAGCAAAAACATCCTACAAATAGCCAAACATCTTTGTAACCCAAAAGCACCCGAGATTTTCTTACAAAGATCTAGTGCAGAAATTAAACTTAAAATTCAAGTCAACTACATTGAAACATATAGCATGTCTACATTTCAGACACAGATTGTGGGCACCACAGGAGAATATACAAGAATAATATGTAGAATTGTGTATGTTAGCAAAGAAATGTGATTTTAAAATTGAGTTATAAGACATGCTACTAGACCAATATGCTATGGGGTATGTGTGATAATAAGTTCAGACAAATATTATTTAGTGAGTTGGCTCTTATATATACTAGGTGCTATCAAAAAATATCATACAGTGATGTCCTCAAAAATGCAACAGAATTTTAAAATACTGCAGAAATTACTAAACCAAATACAGGATCAAATAAAATGTAGAAACAGATAAATTGGAATATTATGAAAGATGTCTACACATTTTTGCTGTGGCAGGAATTTTACAGTGACTTAAAGATCATCAATCCCAAGTTTTCAAAAATAAACAAAAAGACTATAAAAGAATTGCAAGTGATTAATAAC
This sequence comes from Epiperipatus broadwayi, assembly GCA_028023455.1. Taxonomy (NCBI): domain Eukaryota; kingdom Metazoa; phylum Onychophora; class Udeonychophora; order Euonychophora; family Peripatidae; genus Epiperipatus; species Epiperipatus broadwayi. The sequence continues at coordinate 24,634 of JAQFVV010007964.1, forward strand.
TTGAGAGAGAAATTAATAGAATTCTAACTAATATTATAAAAATGAAAGAAAATAATGAAACTTTCAATTTATTGAGTATCAAAATCTGTGAGCAAAAACTCTGAATGAAAATAGTGGTGCAGGCATCTATTTTTTCTCAGAAAGTGATTGGATAGCCATTAAAAGAAAATATAAAAATAATATACCAATAAAAAAGACAGATTTGCTTAGAACACATATCAAAGGAATTGTAACAGGCCACCAGAAATCAAGAGAAAAATAAAAAATTGACTTCTGTACATAGTATCAAGGGATTTGAGCCCAATATTAGAAATTAATTGTTCAAACGTCTGGAAATAAGAATTAATATTACAAAGAGATTCCTGTTAGAATCCAAAGTCTGAAATAAATTTCAATTTCTGTTCAAATCAGATCCAATAGAATGCAAATGCAACCAATAGACATCAAGTTGATTAAGGATACTCAGCCTATTATCTGTAGATCAAGAAAAGTACTTTTTGCTCTAAAACCCAAAGAACAAGAAATACTCCACTCAATGACCTAGTCAAGAAAGATATAATTTCATTGATATAATAATCTTCTTGGGTGCTACCTATAGTAGTAATTCTCAAACCTGATGGAATGGTGCACTTATGTGGAGAATATCATGTATCTGTCAACAAATATATAATTAAAGATGCTTATCCAGTACTAAGTATCAAAGAGATCTTAGCTTTGTTATAAAGGTTACATATTATGCTAAAACAAACTTGCATCTGGTGTTTCATCAAATTCTAATTATAGTAAGAGCAGCAAAGCTCTTAGCTATCAATACACTCATGGAATTGTCCAAGTTTAACAAATTGGCTTATGGAATAACAATAGCCCAAACATTTTCCAAGCAAAAAATGGATAGTTTGTTTAAAAAAATGTAGGAGTTATACTATATTAGATGTCATTATGACAACTGCAGAGACAGAAAATGAGCTCAGAAATTTTTTAACATTGTATGTCAAAAGCTTAAAATTCACTTAAACCAAGAAGTGCATACTGTCTATCAAAAAAAAATTCCTTGGACATATTGTCATGCATAAGAGAAAGTATCTAACTCTGGAAAAAGTTAGAATAGTAAAAAAATTATATGAAGCCAAAAAATGTCAGGGATTTGTGAGCATTTTTGGAATTACTGATATTTTTTGAAAGTTTCTAAAAGGGAAATCTCATATTGTGACTCCACTCTATGAATTGCTTAAAAATAAAGCAAAGATGGAATTGGGAATAGATTTAAGCAGGAATGTCAGATCAACTTTTGGTACATTGTCATAATGATCAAAAAGTAATTATTACAAAGTACACATCAGAATATGAAGATGGTGCTGTAATTTCTCATATAGTTTATAGAGGTGAATATCTTATTGCATACACATTCATACATTAACAGTCATCAAAAAAATTATAGCCAGGTCAATAAAAAAACTTTAGCTATTGTGTTCATAGTAAAAAAGTTTTACCAATACATATATGGACTTAAATTTTAAATCTATGTAAACCATATACCTTTATTGGAAATATTTGGAAAGTCTAAAATGACTCAAGACCAAGAGTTTCCAAACATTTTTCAGCCACAGACCCCTTTACCAAAAACTTCTAAAACTATCGACCTCCTAGTCATTTATTCTACTTACTCAAATTAATACAGTACTCGATATTAAATATTTTATTAGATATTAAACATTTCATTTTAATCACTTGTAGTTAATGTTTGAAAAAGATAAAAGAACAATGGAATATGGCATTATTTTGTGCAACATTTGCATTAACGAAAATTAAAGCAAAAAAAATACGAGCAGAATTTTTTTATAATTTTTGACATTTATGAAATAAATATATAAATTCAAAATAAGTACAAATATTAAAATGAAGTGAAAAAATCAACAGATTCCGACAGAATTAAACATCAACAAAATTACAACAATGAAAGATTTTAATCAGAATTATAAAAATTAGAATACCAAATAAATTAGCTTGGAAAACTGAATTTAATGAGATGGATGCACTTGATGATCTAGCAACAATTTATCTATGTCCAGTTTTAAATCAGTGAGTTGCATTCTCAAATCTCCATGTTCAGTGATATGCAATCGATGTCTCTTCTGAAGCAGATTTAAAACTACATTGAAGCCTCTCTCTGCCAGATACAATGATGGAAATGCCAGAAAATACTTTTGTACAACAGTCCATAGAGCCAGGTATAGATACAGAATATCTTGTTGCAGCTAAAGCTTTTGATAACCCTGTTTGAATTGTATTTTAAGATTCTAATTCATGCTGATAGTTATCAGCTCATCTTGAAAAATTATATTTGGTTCTGCACTAGTAGTGTATGACTTTATTATCCAGTCCATTATTTCCAATGATAGAATATCTTCAAGCTTAGTTTTGAAATCTAAGTGAAGAGCCTCCAAGTGGTTGATATACAGTAAGATGTTTTCTTCTTGGATTGTGCCTATCTTAAATTAGTTGAACTGGGAAAACTCAGATCTTGGAATATTTTTTTAAAAACATTAATCTGGCAACAAAAGTCAATATGACTGATTTTGTTTTGATGAGATTCAAATTGTCTCCTTGCAGTTGTAAATTAATATTATTCAATTTGCCAAATAAGTCAGTTAAGTAAGAAATATCTGTTTTACTCTTAAGTAAATTTTCTTTCAAACTGGAATCCTCATTTTCCAAAAATACTAAAACAGATTGAAAAATGCAAAAAATCTCATCAGACATAAACCTTTTGAAAGCCAGCAGAATTTGGTATGGAGAAACAATCAATAGAAATCTTCATCACTTTCTTTGCATAATCAAGCAAACAGTCTAGTGTTCAAAGTGTTATTTTGAATTTTGTTCACAGTGATTATAACAAAGTGAAGTAATTGATGCGATTTTTCACTAAGATTCTTGGATACTAAATGCTGCCTATGGACTATGTAGTGAACTGCAAGCATTTCAAATATGTGTTATTTGAGATAAATTATGAAGCAACAATAATGATCAACCATAGATGGTGCTCCAACTTTTACAACAGATATTATATTGTCAATGGAATTGATTTTTCCCTAAAAAATAGCTCCATTAAATTAAAAATCAATTCATTTCTGGAGTCAGCTTCTAATGTTCTAACAATAGGCAGATCTTCATGCAATTCCTGATATTGGATAAAGTGAACATATGCCAGCAACAAAGTTTCATTACCAGATAATGTTGACTTGTCCAATAGGATGGAAAAAACATTTTTAGTAAATGATTACACAAACAGTTTTCCACATCATAACTCATTTCAATGATATGTTTTTGAATTGTGTTATTGTTTGAAAGAATCCTTTTTATAACATCTTGTGCAGGGTTGTGGAGTACAGTATTTAATGCCTCTGTTATGACTGATAGAATCAGTTTTTTCCCTATAGTGTGTGGCTTTCCAGACTTTGCAATTGCAATGCTGTGCAATGCCTTTAATCCATTATCATTTTGCTTCAACAATGAAACAAACACATCTATTGTAGTTCACTTCAGAATTTTATATTTAAGTGATTGAAAGTATGATAAATCTCTTTTCTTTTTTATCAGTGTAAATTCTGTTCAAGTGATCTGCTAGTTTTGATGGTTTCATAGTGTCATTGCTAAAGACTTTTTCCACATATAAGGCACATTGGTATTTGTTTGATAATGATGGGACAAATCCTAGCTTCAAATAGTCCATTTTTTTTTGGTTTAGTTAAATTATTATTGTAAGAAATATAACTTTTATTAAAAAAAATTTTAACAACCCCTGTGATAAAAAATAAAATAAAATAGGTACTTACTTGAAACAGAAGATTTTTGTTCAAACTCGAATAAATAAACTGTGTCCTCTGATTTTCTTTTTCATAGTATTTCTCTTCAATAAATAATTATATTCAAAGTTCAAATCACAAATAAATACATGTCACATCAAACAACCAATTTATAATATTTTATGAAACATAACCATATAAGACTGATAGATTCTGCTAATATTGTATATTGTCTAATCCCACTGCAACAAGTGCAGACATACAATGTTTTCCATGTCCACACTTGCTTTGATATGATCAATAAGACAATGCACAGGCATGCTTGTGCTACATGTATTTTTATGCATTCTTATATGTGACTCTTTTAATGACACATTTTACCTTTTCGTTCACAAGTTTGGTATGTAATGTGTTTTTAGCAAAAAAATGTTTTTTTTTTAATTATTTTACTTCTTAATTAGATGCCTATTGGAATTATAAATATTTTGAAGTAACAAAAAAATAGCAGTAGTAAGGGGGTCTATTTTTGCTGTTGTTGACCACCAAATTTTTTTATTAAAACTATTGACCCCTAAAAATTCAAATCAACCCCAGGGGGTCAATATCAACCACTTTGGAAATTCTTGCAGAGTCTAGACCATACTATCCAAAAAACGTTGCATTGGATAAACATTCTAGCATCCGATGATTTTGAATTATATAAGACTGGAATGCAAATTGCACAAGTCAATGCTTTATCCAGAACTCCAAATATGCACATATACAAGTTACATGAATTACTGAAGTTAACTATATTGATTCCATGAAATCTGAAATGTTGAACAGTACATTAATGGCTAAATGGATAAATAATAATTTTATATTTCAGTTATTTAACAAATTGATAAAGAAAAGTTGTCCTAAAAATGCTAAGCTTGTCAATCAATAAGAAAACTATTCACAAAAAGTATTGGAACTATGGCCTTAAGCTACAAAACCCTGGCAAAGGTTATATATAAATTATGCAGAACCATCTAATGGATAAATATATTTCTTCTATTAGTCATTGATTCATATTTAAAATGGACTAAATATCAAAAGATGAAAAATACTAATGTGGAAAACACAATAAAAGTGTTGAATGAATTGTTCACTATTCACAAATATTCAGAATTAGTAATTTCTAATAATGACACAGGATTTGTGCTATGACAATTGGAAATAATTTTTAGCTAATAAGATATGACATATATTAACACTGTATATCATTTATTGTCAAAAGAATTAGCTGAAGTGAAACATACAAAGTTCGTTATACAGATTTTCAAAAAACTTTTACTGCCACCATCTTTTATCAGCATTTCATGCCATGTACAGCTATTAAGACATCTGCAGAAATGTTAATGGAATGTTGTTTCAGAACTAATATCTTTAAATTGATCTCAAATAAGATGAATATAGGCACATTTAGAAAGTATCAAATATAGGCAATATGATTTGGGGTATGTGATACATTTAAAAAAAAGAAATGGCACTAATTGTTGTCTAAATAATTACGTGTAATAAAATTAGTAGATGATAAAGAAATCAGAAGACATATCGATTATATAAGAAGCCATATGGGTGAGCCACTTAATCAGATAAATGGAAAAGTGAGTTTCTCTACAACTGATATTTTAAAAAGATAGTGAAGATAATAAAACCAATGCATTATCTGAAATTTAAGAAAATAGGATGCCAAGAATTGAATTAAATGAAGAAGACTCTTCAAGATCAAATCCTCTGGAAGTATCTGCAGACTAGCTCATGCACTTGACTTTCTATTTTTCTTTGATATTATTTACTATTTGCAAACTTTTCTTTTATATACTTTCTGTTCTCTAACTTTATAACTTTGAATTTTTGTAATGTTGAATCACTCTTTTGCTGTGTTTTTTAACTATATTTGCATCTTTTTCATTATCTCTTGTTGATTTTACAAAACCCTTTCATTGTTTTTTAATTAATTCTCTAAAAACATTTCATGATTCTTTTGTTGTATTTTTTCAAGTTCAATTTGAATTCTTTTGAATATTTTTTCCATGAGCATTTTCACATTAATATTATGTTTAACTGGGACATTGGTTCTTATATACTTGACATTGTCAATTTCCTCTATGTATTGTTTCCAATGCCTCTTTTAGTGTTATCTGTTGCTCTCCTTTTATTTTCTCCATATTGAATTGTTGTTCCTTTATTTAAAAAATTGATTATCTTAGCATTGATTCATAACTTATCAAAATAATATTTATTAATACTACTATATTTCTAATTATATTTAATAATTAATTTTGCTTGACATTTTAAATTTACCATGCCAATTCTCCTCTTTCTCATACAACCCCGATTCATTTTATACCACGTACCTGCATTTCCTGTCCCTCTATAGTTATTTTATCACCCATTGAATGCCTTTTGCATCATTGCTCTTAGATTATTTTATTTATTTCCGTATCTATCTCTTTTTTTAATCATTCCTATTTTTTATTTACTTAGTGCTAATATATCAATATGTATTGAAATGAAAATCTTCATTTTAGATTTATTTTAATTAGTTTGCAAATGGGGTGGGAGAACACTAGTTTATTTTAATAGTAAATTTAAAGAGAGTATGACCATCTAGAACAGAGGGGGGAACCTTTTTTCTGTCAAGAACCACATGGATATTCATAAACATTTTCACAGGATATACAAAATTGTTGACTTAAAACTTAACCTACTATATTTGATCCAAAATTTATCTATATTCATTAATTCTGGACAATCTTTTCAATTGGCAGACCAATTTCAACTTTCCTCTTTTTTTCCAATTTTACCTTGAACCTATCTTTTTGACATATATTTTTAATTTTCTTTTTATGTTCTGGACAAGTTAATTTTACACCAGTTAGAATGCTGTCTTCTAAATCCCCTTTCAAAAAATGATTTCAAATTTTCTTTTTTTTTTTCAAAATAAAAAAAAAATTGATTTCACAAAATTTTCTGACTTGTTTGTATTTTTTATAAAACATGTCAGCTACTTGATGAAGCTCCTTTTCAAGTTTTCTATTTAGTATTTTTTCTTCCTCAATAATTTTGTTGTGTACTTAGGTATTAGTCTGTATGTATCTGTATGTATGTTTCTAGTCTTGTGATCTCAAATGGGAGTTTCTAACAAACTTAATCGATCGATTAAACATTTATTTGGAAAAAATGATAAACTTCATTATTAATACAAGCATCTACTAACACACATTTATGTTGTTTTTTTTTTGTGAGAAATTATCTTCCAACATGTAAACTTATAAATATTATTTATTTGGAAAAATGGCCTCATATAATTTTATTTAGTGAAAATGAAACAAACATACATGTATGTTCTTCTGAGATATGATCTTCCAACAAGTTAACTTTTAGCAATATATATTTATTCCAAGTGGTAACCAACCAAAAATAATAATATACATATATTTAACTGCAAAATTATATCCATTTACAAAATGTTGTTTCTTAGCATCACTGTGGCAATAGACTGAAGTTTCTTACCTTGAACCACATTCCACTATAAATGCCTACTCTCTTTTGACAATCCTGAATGAAACAGCACCATTGTTTGTCTGAACTGTGGACATAAAACACCAAATTTTAATCATTTAAATTTGGTGCAGAAAATACTACAGCATATTCACTTTGGCAAGAATTAAAAATGGACAGTAAATCAAGTCACATAACTTATGTCAGATCATCAATTACCCATGCTAGCATTTTTTCATGACATCACAGTATAGTTCAAATCATGAAATTAGCAGCAAAAACATTTTGACTAATAACTTTTTCCTCGTTGGAATATTGTCTAATGTTCTCTCACAAAATGAATTTATTTCCTTTTTAGAAGATTGTAAATATGTTTAATTCGATCTTTAATATCACCACTGATCCTAACCCCTGACCCCAGTTACGTAAGTACCTTTTCTTGTAGTCAGAATGTTCGATAAATAGTATTAACTGAAATACTTTCCAGACATATCATACACATTGATTTACTATTTCTTTCTATAAAAAAAAATAAAATTAATTGCTCCATTTTCCTTTTAATTCTGATTTTCTGTATCAATAGCCAACCTCATAAAAAAAATTAAATGCAAAATAATAATAATGAAATGAATTAAAATTCTAGTTCGCCTGCGAAAATCATTATAAAAAAAAAGCCCTCAGTGTAGATGGATTATTTTGTAATCAGAAAGACCACACAATATAAATAATTTGTTAGAATATTGTGCCTCTGATAGAATCAAGTAGAATTATTATAAAGGTTGGAGAAAGAAAAAGTTATTGAGAAAATAAATATTTTATGTTACATAATTCAATATTTTCACTGCACTAAGTGCATGTTCAAATAAAAGTTTTAAACAGTTGTGTAATGTAATTTTCATTACAATACTCTCACGCAAGGTAGAAAAAGTTTTCTATCCACTTTTAAGTATTTTGTGGAAGAATCTAATCATAAACGTATGATCAAAGACATGTGAAAAAAATCTATGATCACAAAAATACACATTTAGTGCTAAACCAATATCCATCAGTTGGGCCAGACCACAATCTCTTACACGTATCTTTATCAATAAAACTGTAGTAATTTGCTATCTATATATATACACACTGAACAATGATAAAGATATGTGTAAGAGATTGTGGTCTAGGCCAATTGATGACTACTGGTTCAGCATGAAATGTGCATCTTGGGAATTATATTTTTTTCACATGTCTTTGATGATACGATTATGATTACTTTCATCCACAAGGTATTAAAAGTGAACAGAAAACATTCCCTATCTTGCATGAGAATGGTGTAATGAAAATTACATTACAAAAATATTATTCATTATTGGATAATCTCTAGTCTAGTGAGTGATTAATAAAAAAATGTAAACAGTTCCTTTTATATTTATAAAAATATATGGAAGCCAAATCGAGAGTTTTGGAGGCCCAGTCCTAGCCTACAGGCCGGAGGTTTCTCACACCTGAGCTAGAAGTTATTAACTAAAGCTTTTATAATAATTTTAATAAATATACATATACACACACATATATATATTTAATAAATACATTTTGTTTAAATTTTATTTAGTTTTCTTTTGATATAGGAAAAATTTCTGTATAAAAACATTTTAAAGAAATTAAAAAAAAAAAATCAAGGTAGATGAAAAATGAAAACGATATTTAACGGATGAATTTTAAAATTGTATAGAACAAAATTTTTCATTTTTAATTAAGAGAGTATGAAATTAAAACCAAAAGATGTATTCTATTAACTGTAAGTTATCAAAAGAAAACGAAAGAATTTTGTATTTTAATCTGTAAATTTGAATTTATTTTAAATATAGATTATCTCATTCAATTAGTACCAAATTCGTTATCATAGTTTTTTTCTCGATAATTAAAAATTACACGAGATAATTAATAGTCTTAAAAAATAAATTTGTCTCTTTTCTTATTTTTTTCTTCTCCGTGCTGGTGCCATCTAGTCATCAAAGTGAAATTGTAGTCAGATGTGACAAAATTTAAACCTCGCTAGACAGGAAAGTTTTTCTATAACAAACTTCTTAAGAATGGTCCTGGTACCATCTAGTCTATTTAATATGTGTGAAATTACAAACTACCAAGCCAAAATCAATGGAAAAACCTGATCGTGCCAAAGAAAATCTCCTGAATTGTAAAAACCCGATCGTGACTCTAATAATTAGCCATAATAAATGAAAACTGTCCGATTCCGAATTATAATTGCAATTACAAATATTTGAATTCCAAATATATGAATATACATAAATATAAAATCTGCTTCAAATATAGTAGTAGGGTATTGAAAATCTGTCGAATATTGAATTATTTTATTGTAGGAAAGTATAGTAAATATATATTAATATAAAGTCATTTGACTTTTGGGATTTAAATTTAATGAACTTTTTATAACTAAAGACTTTCTAGTACTATATTTATTATATAAGTGATGTGTTTTTTTGTACATTTTATTTAAATTAACACATAATTTATTTGTTAATGATAGTTATTTAATATATTTGCTAAAATCTTTATTAAATTTGCATAGTTTGTAACAGTAGAAGCGAAAGTGAATTGTAGGAATAGTTTATGAGTTCTAAATCATTTTTTTAAAAAATTAATTGTAATGATAAGATAATCAATAGTAATCCAGAAGTTGCTTTTAATCTTTGTTTTTTTTTTTTTTGTTATAAGTTAAAACATAATCTAAATTAGAGGGAAATAAGTTGGAAAATATTTATTCAGATCAAAGATTAAAAAGGGGAAAGATGAATATCTTTGTCGGTTGCTTATTGAAGCTACGGTTTAGTAGTGCTTTTGTATTATAATTAAAATATAATAGAATTTGTTTTTTTAAAACTGTTAATCAGAATTTTATTTTGGTATTACTTATGAATTACACATATAGAAATAGTTTAAAAGATTTGGGAAAACATTTAAGAAATTTATGCGCATTATAAGTTCGATATATATATTATAACGACGAAGAATCTTAATTTTTATGTTTAAAGAAATTTTGATATGATTAATATATGTGCACTTGGTATTATAATATGAATTTAAAATATTGGTAAAGTTTGTTAGTGTATGCATTTTTATTATTATATATTTTAAATGATGATGATTGCTAAGCATGTTGATTAAATGCATATTATAATTGTTAAGACATGAAACTCCCATAATAATTAGTTTGCATGCAATCATGTCGAATTTGATTGCGGTGAAGACACTCAAAATTCTTGCAAACAAATTCTTTGCTTAGTTTTAATAAGTAAAACCACCAGCTTTAGGTTTACTTAAAACAAGTTAGTGAATATTATGTAAGGATTAGATATAGTAAGAGATATATTGCTTTACCTTAAAAATGTAAGCATATTAAATCGGTTAAAAAGGGATTATATGTCAAAAATATATATGATGTATTTATTATTATTATTATTATTATTATTATTATTATTATTATTATTATTATTATTATTATTATTATTATTATTATTATTATTATTATTATTATAATGTGGGATAGATAATAAATATGACATATGATATAATTAATAATAGATTAATGATAAATGTGATTTTATAGCATTATAATACTAAACTGATAATAACTATTCCCTTTAAATCTATTTAGTCCAGACTTTATTTTAATGAAGATTCAGAATACCATTATACATAATAGTCAGTATCTTATTTCGGAGTTTGGTAATTCTCAGCAGTCACATTAAATATTAGTAATGGTTGCTAGTCTATGAAGTATATGATTATATATCTTCACCAGTAAACTTAAATTTCCTATAGGAATCAGTGTTTTGGAACATCTAGTGAGACCTAATTTTGCTGATTAACAGCATAACACTATTTATTAACATAAATAAAAAATTCTATATGACAAATCTAGTGACACTTTCTGATGGTTGTTTATCACAACTACAGATCTCTTTTATTCATTAATTTACAGTATATATAAATACTAAAAGGTTTAATAATGTAGTATAAGCTAATATTAACAAAGACACAAATTACTGAAAAAGATTTAACATTTAACATGTGTTCGATTAAGAAAAGAATTTAATTTAAATATTCCAAATTTATCCCTTCCTTTTTTTTTTTAAAATTTATATCAGTTTCGAAAATATCTATAAAATAAATTCTAAAAATGAAATGATATAATTTATATATTAATATTTTTCTATCCATTCTGCATTTTTAGTCCATTAAAGTAAACAAGTGCAACATATTTAATTATGTATTTTATTTTATAGTTTTTTTTATAATCGCATTCAATTAAATTAATTCAATTTAACAGTAAAATTTTAATTTTACATTTATGCTTATAACTTGATCATATTCATATTATTAGATCATTATTCATGTATCACAAGAGTGATTACAAAATAAATTTACTATTATCAGAGTTTTTTATAATCTTACTTGGATTTTGGAATATGATAAAATGGTTCAAGCCCCATTAATTGGGCATCCAATATGCAATGGTATGTAATCATCAAAAGGAGATGAAAGAATCACTATACATAAATCAGTTAAGCATTGGTTGCCCATTTGATTAATGTGCTTTATTTATTTATGGTAATAGTATTTTATATGATAAATCCAGTTCATTCATTATCATATAATCTGATCCAGGAAACATACTGCACCAATCCAGATATAACAGGTCTTTTTACCTTTTCTAAGCCTACACTTTCACTTCTTAATGTATAAATGAATTATTTTTATCTATAATAGTATCTTACCAATTGACAAATTTTTGTATTAAGAATTTTTGTGATCACCATTTTATATGCTACTGTTATGAATTTTTATATACTAATAATTTTAGATAACATAATTTTAATACACCATATCTTATACTAATTTAGGTTATCCTAACCACAGATCATTGATAATGATTACACTATTTTGATGAATCTAAATTACTACATTTCTTCAATTGAACAGTATCTTTAATTAATTTATTCCTAAACACTACTTTCCAGTAAGAAAGAATACTCTCCAACTAAAGAAAATTCATCTATCCCTTATACTTTATTGGTTACTTTGTTTATATGCCAGCACTTCCTCATTGTAAAGCATGATTCTTTAAAGACAGTTATAAAGTTTAAAGAGGCTTGTTTGGAATAACACCAAATAATACATGCATAACAGGTGCCAGCAATAAATAACACATATAATATAACCCAAATTTAAATCAAGATTAAACATAAAATAAATAACAAAAACTTAGTCATAATAATAATGCTAACAAAAGGGTTAATATATTCTATATACTTAATTATTTAAATAAATATGTAATATTTATTATACTACACAGATAAGGCATTAATAAATTATACTGGAGAATAAAACAGTATATAATATTAGCAGACCTTCTATAGTTTCTATTAATAAAATAGACTTTTTTTTACTTTTCAATGTAATTTGACAGGCCTACTTAAGTCATGATTATTATTTTAGTACTTCAACATTATATTTCATATTTTTTCATTGATTCTAATGACAGGCAAAGAGATACTTCTCACCATGAGCAAATATTATTCTTATATTTTTTCCTTTACTTTTTTGCATTTCTCTTTATATATATTAAATTTTTTTTATCATCTCTTAAGTTGTAGCTCTGATGAAGACTGCAAGATAATTGAAACTGTAAGAAAATAAAAAAAAAGGAATTATATAAAAAATATTGCATTAAAGTGTATAAGAGGAGATGATAAAAATGATTTAATATACATGAGCAGATAATGGATATATCTTACAATGTTGTCATCTCCTCTTTTTTCTCTCCATGTGGGCAACATATAATCATCTTCACTAAAATGTCTGACTGGCATGCTATGGTTTTTTTAAAAACTTATTATAATTTTTTCCACTTCATTAATAATTCTGGCTATCTTTAAATACTGGCTATTAAAAGACAAAAGACAGTCAAACATTAATAAGTATTTCCCAATGCTGGTAGTCTATTACTTTACCAATGTAGTTACTATGGCTACATTCTAGTGGTTGTTTTTTGGGATATCTTCTCAATGCATCTGCAATGTGATGAATAATGTCCAGCAACAACAAAAAAAGTATGATTTGTTATCTGATTATAGATATCTAGTAATGCAATTCAGTCACAATTTTAGTCATTTTAATTTTCTTATGGAATCCCACATGTTTTGATGTAGTTGGCAGAGTGTTCAACTTGGGATAAGGAGTTCAAAGGATTGATTCTGATGCTCAACCTTCTTAAGAACTCTTGAGCAATAAGGTCACATGCCTTTTTTTTGTTATAAATATTTTTTTACACAACAGAGTATAAATTAAGTATTCAATTAAAATGTTACTGATATAGTCATTCTAAAATATAATTTTATATCCACTTTTTTTTCATATGCCATCTAAAATATTTTTCTTATCCATTTTTTATATACAAAAAAATAATAATAGATATTAATAAGAGTACCAAACTCTCCATATAGTAGTGCTACCATGTGCAAGCCTTTGAAATCAATAGTGCAGAAACATTTGTGCATAAAATCCCTAACTATTACCTACTCATCCAACATCCCCAGACTAGTTTTTAGTTTATGACTTTCATCAGTAAGGAGGTCTTGGATTTGAGAGCAGTGTACCTAGATATTAGGATCCAATGCAATAATAGTACTACTGTATGAAGAGTTTGGTACTCTTATTAACAGCATGTGTAAGCATATGAAATGATAAGCATCTGATGTTTTTATTGTAATATAAGGTATTTTCATTATCTTCAAATAATATAAATTAAGAAATTAATTAAAGGATTGTTTTTAATTATATCCCAAAATAATGTTTTCTATGATTTTTTTTTCTAACTTAATAATCAATTAAATTTTCATTATATATTGATTATAAATACATGTAATATCAATAAATACAGTAATTATAATAGCATTAATTGATAATTTTCTATTATTTCTTATTATTAATGCACTAATATATGCTACAATCAAAACTTATAGAATGATTATAAATGTACAACAAATCTTATTTTCTTCATTAAATTAAGATTTATATGATTAATGCAAATACATGATTAAGAATATTTTTTTATATTTCCTAAGTAAGATTAATTAGTCATTCTAATGTTGAATGACTGTCATATTGAACTCAGTTTGAATCATTACAATGTGTATTCATAATAATATTAGAAAAAAAAATCAGTGGACATTTTTATCATTTTTTAAATATTGATTACATATACAGTATACCATTCTATATTATATGTAATTTACATGTACCATAAATATTTTTTAATAGTTCCATGGTATAGTAATTAGTAATTTACCAACTATATTCATGACAGAGTAAATTCGGGTTTCAAACCAGTTTCCAAATTTTTTTATGAATCTATCTCACGGACAACCCAATTTGCTATTATTAGGAAGAAAAATAAAATAAAGATGAAAAACTATTAGAGTTTTTATTTGGAAAGCCTGATGAATAAGTTTTTTTCATCAGTTCTTTAAAATGGGAGAATATTGTCAGAGAAGCCATTTCCTTGCAGTTAAAGGATATTTTATTTTGGGCCATCTTAATTTTAGATTAAATATTCACAATATTAAAATGCCTTAATAATCTAATTAAAAATGATTATTATTTATTTCATATATTAAGTATTATTGTTTAGAATGAAGCAGACTATATGAAATTAATTTAAGGATGATCAATTGCCTTTTATAATTATCTACAATGAAAATTCTAATCAACGTAATAAATTTAGATATTAATATTAACATCTGTTTTAAGTAACAGTAGAGGGTGAAAAAATAGAATTTAAAACATGATTGATTAAAAGAATTATAGTAATAAAAACAGGTGATTGAAAAAGACATGATAGATTTTCATTAAACTATAATTAAAAAATATCTAAATTCAAACAGAATAAGACGTAGCAAATAATATATATGTGTTCATGTGTTTTTGTAAGAAATTATTGGCATCTCTTAATTTATTGTTTCAAAGTTGCATAAAAATAGTAATCGAAAGAAAAAACTAAGCAATCTGCAATTACAGTATAATCCTGTCATTTGAAATTAATTAAAATTAAAATATGTATTTTATATTTGTTCAAATATATATACTGATACGAAGCTTTTTACGGGTTACATATATAAATGTATATTTTGCAGGTTCATCCGTATATGATTTTGATAATGAATATACAGACGTTTCATTATTCAAGCTATCAACTGGGTGATGAATAGAATATTATAACGATGATTTGTAGAGGCGCTGTAAACATTGGCTTATAACAATGTTAAAGTTTCCCCCAATAGAAAAACAGGTATATAAAATTCTTAAAAATAAAATCCAGAAAATGTTTAGAGTAATTAATATGTTTTTTAAAAAATTCTTCCGAATAGAAAAGAATTTGCATATGTCATCACATTTATTAATACAATTTGGTCTTTTTAATATCTCAATGGCTCCTCTGATCTTACATTGGCAGAATGTGTCACATCTAGATAGGATTCTGGTATTAGAGAAATCAATATTGTGACCTGAACCCATAAATGCGATGACCCATGCAAATTTCCTCCTATTTAGAATAATTTTTTTAAGAATATATAACTCTAAAAATTTTCTGACTTTTTTTTTTCAATTTTATATACTTGTTTTTCTATTAGTGGAACTTTAACATTGTTATAAACCAGAGTTTACAGCAGCTCTACAACCATCTTTATAATATTCTATTCATTACTCAGTTGGTGGTTTGTGTAATCAAGCCAAAACACAGTATATTCTTTATTAAAATTTATACACAGATGAACCCACAAAGTATATCCTATATATATATATTGTGTCATCTGGTATGTTCCTACCACACATGATTATATACATTGTGGTCTTTAATTTTTTTTTGTTTGTTTAAAAGTTAGCCTATTATTTTACTTTGAGATTATTAGTCATTAAAACTGCCAATCAATAGCCCTCCATTTTATTTGAGAAAATACTTCACTTTTCATGAATTGGAAAATAGTATTTTATCCGTAGCAATTCACACTTAAATTTTTTTAGGAACCCAAAGTTATTTATATTTAAAAGGGAGAGAGCATAGTTTGCTTAAGACGTGAACGATAGCAATACATACATATATATATTATAAACGCTATTCTTTGATCAACAAATAATAAAAGTCACAAAAAAACTTTAACTTTAGTAATATCTTATTAAAATACTATTTATTTGTACATTAACAAATAACTGATGTGTGTTATATGTAGCATGTAAAAATGTATATACATATGTGTACATATATGTTTTTTTCTCTCATGTGTCATAGAATCAGCCGGGAAGCAAACCCGCTAACCCGGGACAACTGCTTGTAAAGCAGCCGTCGCTGACATCTGGACCACCAATGCTTGACTACATATATGTTTGGAATCGTATAAATCTGCTATTACGACAATTATTTAAAGCAATATGCAAGCCAATTTCTCAAACGAAAATTGGACAGCAACAATGAAAGAGACATTACATATTCTTTTAAAAACAAAAGAACTATAAGTTCGTATTAAAAGGAAGTTCTTTTATCAATATTATTTGATGTTTCCTATTCTTTCTCAGATAATCTACACATGTATGCTTCTGTAAACTATCTGGAAGAAACTATTTTTTAATTAGTGTATTTTATTTATTGAAATGTATGTCGTAACATTATTTATAATAGAACAATAAATATGGATTTCTAGGTTCAAACAACATTAACTATCTGCTTTCTAAGGACCACAGACATATATTAAAGTCATCTAATGACCGAGATTCAACTTCCATCACATTATAAATTTGTTCCTGCTCCCAATAAAATATTCACCAAACTGCCATTTGAATTTGAAGCATATGTATATAAACAAATATAAATGCATGCATATTAGGAATAAAATGTTAACCATTATTAATGAAATAAAATTCCAGCTCCCTGGAAAAAATAAATTAGATGTCAACAATTGCTCTAAGGATTATTTACTAAAAGAAAGAGAACAAAATATAAAATATCAATATACCAAGCTTTAGACATGAGACTGATGCCATCTACTGGACATAGTATTTTCTCACATCACACTGGAAATATAGTAAATAAATTAATACTTATAGCTGATATTAAAAAGGAATTATAATACTATCTTTATTAGATAATACAAGAATTAGTGTTTATTAAGATCTACCTTTAAATATATCTATCAGTTATCTACCAAATATATAAAAGAGTTAAAGCACAAAACTACTGTTGGATAAATTATATTGAATTATTCCAAGAACTATAATCAAATTTTCTCATTATCATTTTATTTTGGATAATGAATTCATCTCTTTACTCATTACAGTAAATATTAGAACATTGGATATTCCAATAAGATCCTCAAATTTTGTTTCTTTTAATTTTATTTAAAATGATATTACATACAAGTAGTAAAGGATGATTTTATATATGTGTGTTTATACAAAGTAAATAATTACACTTATATATTTGATTAAGGGAAATCACTTTAAATTGCAAATGGGTAAATAATTTTTGAGTAGTGTTTACCAAAATAACTTATTTAGGTTTAATCCCCCTAACATAGGCCATAAAAGTTAATACTTTTCAGTACTAAATTATTGTCAGCAAAATTAAGCTAAATATATGCCTTCCTTTAATTTGAGTTAAGTATTTTGTTTTACATCATTCATAGTGTAAATATACACCAAGTTATTATAATTTAAATATTATTTATGCTAGCTATTTTAAGTAACCTAGATCTTAATTACAAATGTAACTAAAATATTTTATTCATTAAATTAGAAATCCTAGCTTTGTTTACTTTATTTTTGTATATTATTCAAATAGGTTTATATAATTAAGTCTTAAATCATCAATGATTCAATATCATTGATATGTAAGTTTATGTAAAGTAACATTACTAGAATTTGTCCATCAATGTTAAATACTTTCATAAGCGCTAACAATATTCATTAACCAATGAAATTTAGATTGTAATTGTATGATTGGGAGTTTAAGTCCTTTCCTATATGATCTTATTGTTGCCAGGTATATTTGATGTTCTTGAATTCCAGCTTCCATAAAACTTAACAGAGTCTCTAACTCTTGGGACCATGAAAACTATAAACAGGCAAAACTCTCCATACAGTAGTGCCACCCTGTGCCAACCAAAGTAATCAATGGATGCCAGAAGGCTTTGCGTAAAATCTCCATCTAGTGCCTACTCATTCAACATCTGCAGACTAGTTTCTGGCTTGTGGCCATTTGTCAGTGAGGAGCTTTGGATCTGAGAGCACTGCACCTAGGAACATTTATATGAGGTAGAAGTCTTAACCAAATCTACAATCATATCTTGCCCATTTTTCCATATCATACTGTTACAATATATATATATATTATACACACTAGTTATTTTCAAGCTCTCTAGATAACACTATAAGATATAAATATTTAATTATATCATTAAATATTTTATATATATTGATTGCACTGAACGGAATTGAGTGTAAAACTTGCTATAAAAACATCATTACCATTGATTATAGAAATATGCTTTTTAAAAATTATCAACTTTTTATATAATGTACTGTTTTTTATATATCTTTGACCTTCATTTTTAATATAATATAATATTCATAAGCATTCCATCATCAGATTTTCAATGATATGGATGGCTGAAGATTTGGAGAGTAGAGAGAATTGAAGACTGTCCATTAAAATTTGAAGATTTTTTATCTTAATATAAAACCAAGCACTATATATATATATATATATATATATGGGAGATGATGATCCAGACCAATTGATGAGTGTTGGTTCAGCATGAAATACATATATTGGAGATCATTTATTTTTTTCACATTATGTGATCATGTGTATTTGGTTACAGTAAATAGAGTGAAAGATTGAAGGGAGTTTGAAAGTCTGGGTTTAAATTCCATTTAATTAATTCCTCTTCTTATAAATACATTTCCATTCACATTATGCTTCTGCTTTTTTTTATTTTTGAATAATTTATTTTGTCTTAGTTTTAACACGACTATATTTTTATTTTTATCTTCACAAGTTATTCTATTTTTGAATTTCCTAAATATATCAATGAAAAATTAAGGCTAATCAAAATTATTGTGTGCAGTCAATTGAACTTTTATCTATTTTATCAGTGATTATATTCTAATGTTAGATTCATAAAATTCTTGCCAAGAAATATTTTATTTCTTATTGCCAGTGATGAGCATTAATACCAATAAAAAAGTTTTTTTTTTCTCAAGATTATAACACATTTCCTGGTAGATATAATAATTATGCTTTACAATGTAAACACGAATAATCTCTTGTTTATTAAAATTTTGCACAACACATGGATTGATTATCACAAACTCTGTTTAAGCAAAAAAAAGATTATATATGAACATAGATATATCCACTTTTAAAGACATTTACAGATTACATTATAAATATTTATAGAAGTAAATTATTGAAACAATTCATAAATTAATATAGTGCAACAATAGTTACAGTAAAAATATTATCTATCCCAAAAAAAGTTAAAAACAATTGCTATAATAATTATATTTACAAAGGCATACCTGTTACTTAAAGTAATATTTATTAGGGCTATAACCTTAAGACTATGCTCCTAAAAAACCGACAGTAGGGACCTCTGCAAATCTTTAACATAAGATTTATTTAAAAGATGAGCTGCCACTCTTATCTTAACCTACTTTCTAAATAAATAGGAGAATCTAAAGCATTTTGATTTGAGAATGGAAGGCTATTAAATACCTCACTGATTAAATCCACAAATTCTATAACACATTAACATTTTTATTTAGAAAGTCGGTTAAGATAAGAGTGACCACTCTTGTCTTTTAAATAAATCTTGTGTTAAAGATTTGCAGAGGTCCCTACTGTCATTTTTTTCAAGCGCATAGTCTTAAACAATTGCTATGTATACTAAATTTTAATTACTGTTAAATATGACAAACATTCTCTTATTAATGTTTAAAATAATTATGAGCTTTATAAACAATACAGGGATTTAAATACAAAAATTCAACAACTGAAAAGAAGACTTTAGAATAATTGCTATATTAATCTATAAAGAAAAGCAGTCATTTGCTGTTGTGATCACTTTAGATTTTTTTTGATATACTGAAATTAACAAATGGACATGAAAAAACTATCATCTTATTAAGTCCATAAATGATATTCTTTTATACATTAATGATGATATTTCAACTGTCAAAAAAAGTATGATCATTTTTTGAATAACAATATAGTGGAATTACAATATCCACTATATTGAGTTCCAAACCTCCCTTATGTACATCAAACATTGCATACAATAGCTCACACTTTGTTAATAAACTTTGATTAGAATAAAATATGTATTGTTTAATAAATTGCATATTATTCAACATATGCTATATAAATATAGGAAAGCAGTCAATGCTTTAATATCAATATCAATAACAATCAACAATTTCAATATATATATATATATATATATATATATATATATATATATATATATATATATATATATATATATATATATATATATATATATATATATATATATATATATTGTAATAGTATGAAGTTGGGGGTGAACCTGGGTGATAACACTTCATTACCATCATCCCCAAGTCAATGACAAAATATAAAATTATAAAAGGGATGGGTATGCAAGATCAGCAAAATAAGTGTAACTATAAGTTCACCAGCATTACAGACAAGAATAATAATCATTTATCATCAAGAATGATCAAAAATATAAAATCAACTATCAAACCTTGTGACTGGATTTGAAAGTGGTCCATTATAAACTAGGCTAATTTTTTATCTCTTTCCAAATTTGGAGATAATATAAATATTAATTTAGATGCACAAACTTAAGTGTTAATATATCATAATATAACAATTAAAAAAAATAATGCTGGGATACAAAAACATGCTGATCATCATCAATGCCCTGGCTATTTAGTACCATTACTGAACTTGGCCAACTATAAACTTAATTTCTAATGTCTTTTGAAAAAATATCACTAGAAAATCCTTTTAAAAACTCGTTGGGTTTTTTCTTTCTTTACAATATTTAATTATCAAAACTGGAATAAAATGTTAATGGGAAGAAATCATCAGGAAAACAAATGATTATTCACTCTTTTTTTTCTTCTTTTAAGTGACTAATATAGTCACCAGCTATTTACTTTCAAAACTGATAACTTAAATATTTAACTTTAAATCTAAGTGTTTACCATAATCTCATTTTTCAATAGATGTACTCACCAGATAATTCCTTCCATTAGTGCTTGATATTATCCTTCATAAAATAACTATCAGCATGAACCATCTTATATGACTGGAAGTAATTATATGTTAGTGCTCCTTTGCATATTGATGAAACTACTTATGTATAAACTATAGCACAATACTTTTTGGTAAGCTGGCTAGTTCTGGAATCTTTCAGTAAGCTGGCTTATTCTAAAATAGTAGACTGACCTATTGATATCTTTGGGAAGGGCATAAATCATGTAACTTCTGACATTCAATAAGTTTTGTTCAGTCTCTATAATTTGGTAGATTTCAGGCATGTGGTCTAATACAAAATATGGGCTATGAAATACAAAAAAGAGCCGAGTCTTGTTTCCATGTGAATTCAAACTCTACTGTTGTGACATGAGCAGCAGTTTTACTTCTTGCTTTCAGTTATAACTTCATAGTAATAACACTGTTCCTGTTGTAATCCAAATAAATGGTTTAAATCCATCTTTTTATAATATATCATGGAATTTAAAAACAGCAATTAAGTAATTTTTTTCTTATTTAAACTGAAAAAAGTTAATGACTCTTTTCAGTTTACCTTAATTCTTTCAAAACAACTTTGTAGGATTTTTATCAAAGTATTTAATTTAAAAAAAAATCTTAATCTAATTAAAAATAGAGTGAAATTTTATAATTACCATTACATCTATTATAACATAAAAACATGTTTGTTTTAGGTCTCTCTTTTTTTTATTAATCAAAATAAGAAAACATTTAATAGATCTGTTCAAATGTTTGATTTAAAACTATAGTTTATAATAATTTTACATTCAAAAATTATTATTTAACCCTTAACTGTTTATTCCTGTGTAATACAATAAATATTGCCAAAAAAATTTGTTTGTGTTTATTTCTTTTACTTTCAACTTTATATACATATAATTAAAATTACCCCAAATCCAATATATATATATATGTGTGTGTGTGTGATATTTAAATACATATATGGAGCTTATATATAAATTATTTTTATAATATAAATAAAATTTTAAAAATAATTCATTAATTAATAATAAATTGAAGGGACACATTTATATATATTTTACTGAGTATATGTGTTCACTCATTTAGTCACTGAAAAAATAAGAATAAAAAAAAACTTGCATTATATTTTTTAAATAAAATGAAGAGTGAAATGTCTAACTTTCATCATAATTAAATGTGTTCTAGATAATACTTTTTTTAATAACTTCTTTTTTTCTTATAGAAAAGTTCTGTTATTAAGAAGCTATGATCTTTCTAATTGTTTTGATGTGTTTAAGTCAGTATTAACTTTAAGTATATTAAATTTTGTAAAACTTTTATCATTATCTTAGAAAACATTTTGT
>JAQFVV010007965.1:0-47651 GCA_028023455.1 Epiperipatus broadwayi
TTCAATATGGAAAATCTTTAAAAAATATGTTTCTAACTTATCATTGCAATTCATAAATTAAATGCATTGGAAAAGTATAATTAAATCACTAAAATCATAGGAGAGTGTGTGATGCACTGCTTGATACCAAAAACATCAAGTATATTATTTGGCATTCAAAATTAACTATTTTCAAATTAACACAAAGAAAAAACCAATAACAATATTGGCAAGTACATGTATTTTCATCGCTGAGAGCACTTTTTAGCTCATCTTAAAGATGTTTGGATATGATAGTACTTAATATTTAAGTTAGAAACATATGATTCTATTCAAGAACAATAAAAAATCTAAACTTTTGAAAATGTATATATAATGTTAATTTTGACTTATTCACTTTATGAAAATTATCCATAATCTTACAAGCAGCAATATTTTCAGGATGCTGATGACATCTCTTATTAATAAAAACATGTACACAGTAGTTTAGTTATTGCTTGAGTTTTTTAATCAAACAGCTGCTTGAAACATCATGGAAAAAATGTCTACAAGGCACATGTGACAGTTAATGAACTATATATATATATATATTATTATATATATATATATATATATATATATATATATATATATATATATATATATATATATATTTATATAGCTTGAAGATATATTTTACTCCATGTCAAATATTTAGTGAGTTTATTTTATGTACAAATATACATAGTTAGATAAACAATTTAAAATAATAATGTTGCAATAATTATTAATCATTTATACTGTCTTGTAGAAATAATTATATATTTTCTATAGTTTAAGTATTGAATTATATATCAGGCCTAACTGAAATAGATAAAGCTAATTACTACATCTATATGTATATATGTATGAGAATTGTATGTAATTTATTAAATATATATTTAGAAATGCATAATATATCCAAGTTGTATTTAAATAAATGCTTAAATATATGTAATCGAGTCAGTTCATCAAACTGTAGATGAGTATGTAATGTAGAAATAAGTAGCTATTCATCCATATTAATAAAAAACAGCTACTTCAATATTAAGATATCTCATGCCAAAACTGGTTACTAATTGAGATATTCCTATATTTATAACATCTGCAATATATATATATATATTGTGTCATTTAATATTAAAATTAGAAAGACATGATTCTATTCATGAGTGAGTAACTGAATGTTTTCAGTTATGACACAGAGAGAGAGAGTTATAAATAAAAATAAAAACAGCAGAATAACAATTCATTAAAATCAGTGTACAAAATAATGGTACTTCATTTAGAGAATTTAGACAGGAAATTAAAAATACTTTTCTTACCTTTATATTTACAAAGATATCAATTATGATTCATAGCTATAATAAATCTTCAATTTCAGTTCCAATTGAAATGAAAACTAAATTTGAGACTTTCCTGTAACATTGTCATTCTTAAATAGTTTTTGTTAAGTTTTCATTTGAAATTGAGAATTCACCTATAGCAACAATGACAGAAAACATTAAAAGTATTCTTCAAGTAATAGAAACATTGGGGGAAATTGACATTAAATTAGTAAAAGCTAAATAACCAAAGTAAATTAAATTATATATATTTGTTAAAACCAGTCAACACTTAGATAATCACAAGATTAATATAATCAATAATTTCTAATTATTGTCAAGACAACCTCCAATATATATATATATATATTGAAATGTTTTGCCCATCTGACTAGGTCTCTGTTACACATATAAAATGCGCGAGTTGATCAAGTTATGCCAAAGAGAAGAATATTGTATTTCTATTTCTAAAAAAACATAACTATATTTTCTGATCAACTCTATCTAGTAATTGTTATGATTTGCACTATGGATGAAATCAGCGTTTAATTTATTTGATCAGGGTGCCAGGATTCATATAAGAATCCACTGAAATCTGTCACCAGCACTCCTCACAAGTTGTAAATTAAAATGTTTTTAAAGAATCAGTATTAGATTTTACTGTGAACTAGAATTATCTTTTAAATATTATTATTCCTGGAACTTATTAAACATATTGGCAAAGGTAAATTATATTTTTAAATATCACTAAACTAATAGTAATAATAAATACTAATATTTATTATTAATAATGCACAATGGAAAAGGATGATATTAGAAATATTTTTTTTTATTCTAACAAATTAAAATATTTAACATTAAATTGTTAATTAAATAAACTGGAGAGAACACACACTAATTCAGATATGAATACATTAATAAAAAAACAGTTAAACAATTAAAAAGTTCTTGGTTAAATAAGAGTCTCTTGATCAATAAAATTAAAGTCTCTATCAGGGTCCTATTATACATATATTTTTAAGAATGGTTTGTAAACGCTTAGTATGGTCACAATCGGGAATACGAAATCATAGCTTACCGGGAAGTTTAGCGAGAAGGTTGTAGATTACCACGCATAGTTTTTTGGGTTAAAATAACCTCGACCATTGGTTATAAGTTGATATTGTGGTCTATTCCCCTAGTCAGTCATGAAGGCTTTAGAGATATCCATCTTCAGGCACAATGTCCGCAGAAGCTCCGGTTCACTCTGACATGCAGAATTATTTCCATGTAGGGTGACCTGGATATATTCTTTTTTATCCAGGACCAACTATAGAGAAACAGATAAAACAAGACCATGATCAAACTGGCCTTTCTCTTTTTATACTCGAGGCCCAATTTTCTGACTTCTGCATACATCTTTTGTTTGATAATCATGTACATTTTTTTATCAGTTTTCAATTACAAAGTTCTCTTTTTTATCAAGTCTTTCGACCATCTTTAAATAGCTAAAATATTTTGCTTTTAAGTTATCTAGAGTAATGATTTCTGTGTTTTTGTTCTCTCCAATTTTACTTTTATTTTTAACTACATAAAAAAAATACGAATGAACAATTTTAACGTTCACTGTACATTTTTAAGAAAATAAATTATACTAACAAAAGAAAATGTAAGTTTACTCTTTTTTTTTTTTTAACTTTTACCAAATGCCAATATATTTGTACCATATATAAATAAATGGTATATACCACTGGACCAGGAGATGAGAATATAATAGGGGTTTACACTAATTTTATTCTTAAGTTTTTTAAATTCATATTCGTGTGTTTTTTTTGTATTAGTGTGCTGATATACCTTGTAGACTCATTTAACAAGTGATGTTCAACTTTAAGCCCACTTTTGGGTCTAACACAGCAGAAATGCAAAATATTTTTACATTCATCTGTGTCCTTTCCGCTTGAGCGTAATAGTAACGATAAGAAGCCCAAGTTATAAGCACAAACAAGCGTTGCTCATTGTTTTGAGTCTTACAGACTCATGGCAACTTGGTCCAATTTGATCTGCCCTTCCCTTTTATTGGGATCCCTGCTAGAAATAGACTGATGGGCATATAAGGGTGGTCTTATGTTATATACTGCATACACAGACTCGAGGCTATGCTTTTTCCCCTCTTCAGTAACTGCCTACCTGGACAAATACTTGTGACTAAAGTCTATATCAGCCATGATCATGTTTTTTTTAGACATATTAAATATATATATATATTTATTTCTGTAAGTTATATTAAACAAATATTTTTATACTTGTATTATCAGGGTTTAATTAGTTAGTCAGTTTCTATAATTTTTTTTTTTTTTTTAAAATCTATTTATTTTCCAGCTATGATCTCAGGTTGTGGTTGTTGAATCGAAGCCTTGCATTGGAAAGCCATTGTAATGTTTTCCATCTTGCTAGGCCTCTAAATGCAATAAACTGTGTTAGTTGATCAAGTTATGCCAAAGAGAAGAAAATTGTATTTCTATTTCTAAAAAAACATAACTATATTTCCTGATCAACTCTACCTAGTAATTGTTATGATTTGCACTATGGACGAAATCAGCTTTTAATTTATTTGATCAGGGCTCCAGGATTCATATAAGAATCCACTGAAATCTATCACCAGCATGTCTTACAAGTTGTAAATTAAAATGTTTTTAAAGAATCGGTATTAGATTTTACCGTGAACTAGAATTATCTTTTAAATATTATTATTCCTGGAACTTATTAAACATATTGGCAAAGGTAAATTATATTTTTAAATATAACTAAACTAATAGTAATAAATTTAATAATAAATACTAATAATTATTATTAATAATGCACAATGAAAAAGGTTGATATTAGAAATATATTTTTTTATTCTAACAAATTAAAATATTTAATGTTAAATTGTTAATTAAATAAACTGGAGAGAACACACACTAATTTAGATATGAATACATTAATAAAAAAAATAACAGTTAAACAATTAAAAAGTTCTTGGTTAAATAAGAGTCTCTTGATCAATAAAATTAAAGTCTCTATTGGGGTCCTATTATACGTATATTTTTAAGAATGGTTTGTAAATGCTTAGTTTGGTCACAATTGGGAATAAGGAATCATAGCTGACCGGTAAGTTTAGTGAGAAGGTTGTAAATTACTATGCATAATTTTTTTGGGTTAGAATGAGCTCAGCCATTGGTTATAAGTTGATCTTGGGGTCTATTTTCCTAGTCGGTCACGAAGGCTTTTCTGGTGTCCATCTTTAGGCATGATGTCCACAGAAGCTCTGGTTCACTCTGACATGCAGAATTATTTCCACGTAGGGTGATCCTGGATATATTCTTTTTTTATCCAGGACCAACTATAGAGAAACAGATAAAACAAGACCCTGATCAAACTGGCCTCTCTCTTTTTATACTCGAGGCCCAGTTTTCTGACTTCTGCGATGTCTTTTGTTTGATAATCTTGTACATTTTTTTATCGGTTTTCAATTACAAAGTTCTCTTTTTTATCAAGTCTTTCAGCCATCTTTAATTAGCTAAAATATTTTGCTTTAGGCTTATCTAGATTAATGATTTGTGTGTCTTTTGTTCTCTTCAATTTTACTTTTATTTTTAACTACGCGAACAAACAATTTTAACTTTCACTGTACGTTTTTAAAAAAATAAATTATACTAACAAGAAAAATTTAAGTTTACTCTTTTTTTTTAGCTTTTACCAAATGCCAATATATTTGTACCACATATAAATAAACGGTACAATATATATATATATATATTGAGATTTAATTTCTTGAAATAATTCTGCACCATTAATATTTAATCCATTGCTATTGGCGAGATTTAGAAACACTTCATTGCAAAATTTTACAAGCTCTTATTTTTCGATAATTTGTAAGTTGTAAATAAAACTTAAAATTATCATCATGATTTCTTAAATGAATTTTTTTTCAATGGTTGTATCCATTAAAATGTAATAAAAATGTCTCAACAATAGTTTTAGGATCTTGCATACTCATTTTTATATTGATAATAAATTATATTTTGATTTTGCATCAATGAAATATCACATCTAAAAAAAAGAGTGAATTGAAATGAGTAGACTTGGCAAATTCTTCAGTCGATAAAATTTAGTTTCTTGAAAGACTCTTTATTGTGGAAATTTTTAATATATATTTTTAACATTAATTTTAATTATGCTACCTACAGAAATTTTCACAAACTTTTAAGCTGCAATTTTTGATGAAAAAACCCAATCAGTCTTAGCTGAATGTATGTGTTTGTTAGTAAACACATGACTGTATGTTTATTCAAATATTTTTATGCACAAAAATGATGCTTCTAATTTTTATTATGGATTATTCTATGTTTACTAACTGTATATGGTTGGCCTTATTTCATTCTTCTATTGTACTTAGAAGATGGTAGAAACTTTTTAATCTAAGAATACAGCAAAAATTATATGAAATAATGTAAAAACTGAGAAAACATTTCCACTACTTAAAATTTTCCCATATATAAGCATTTGGGTTGAAAGAATAGATGATTCATTCTATTCTTTCGAAAAGACTTTATCTTGTGTTGGAAGTGAAAGTATTCATTTATTAGTATTAATATTCATAAAAAGCATTTGTACATTAGCTTGAAAGGCTGATCTTTAGTTTATTATAATTTATAAACAGCGCTATATAAAATAAATGCCTCATTTACATATGTTTAGTTTCATTTAAGAATGACATTTCATAAATTCTAGATAATTTCGTGGGCGTCATTCATTCAGACATAGTAAAAAGAAATTTAAAGTGAGTGGTTTATCCTCAAGCTTTCATTTCCAGTACTTAAAATTTGCCCATATATAAGCATTTGGGTTGAGGGAATAGATGGATTCATTCTATTCTTTTGAAAAGACTTTATCTTGAGTTGGAAGTGAAAGTATTCATTTATTAGTGTTTATATTCATAAAAAGTGCATGTACATTAGCTTGAAAGGCTGATCTTTAGTTTATTACAATGACAGTAAAATATTGGCTACATGACACTATTTTATATAATTAATACCATGGTTTTTTGATTAGGAATGTTTCTGGGTTGGTTTCAAAAATACAGTGGTGAAGCAGAATAATAACATTTCTCGCTTCAAGTTAAAATAGAAATCAGTCAAATATATTAAGTTTGCAATTAAAAAGTCATCAGTGGTCAGGCTAGGTAGATCAATAAATGTAAATTTATTAAAAGCAGTCATCACTTAAATCTCCACAAGGATTCCACCATTTTGCTAAAAGAGTTTTGGGTTGATAACGGATTGAGATTGCTGATTGTTATTGGGTCTGGTTTAAGTGATTTTTTCAATGAATTTCATATTCTGCAGACTGAAAGACTGTATATAATAGTTAATTACCATTATTTTTATGACAATAGTTTTTAATTAACAATTTATTTCTAATCTATATGATACATATATATATATATATATACTCAATTCAGTGAAAAAAATACATATGATAAAAGAAAGTGTTATAAAATTTATTATAATCATCATCATCAACCATTATCAATCCACTGCAAGATGAAGGTCTTTCCAAGTTCAATCTATCTTCTCTGATCTTTAGCTTCTCTTCTCCACATCACCCCTGCACACTTTCTTATTTCATCCCTCCATCTCACATGTGGTCTCTTTCTGGGTCTTTTACAATCTCTTGGAATCCAGTTTAATATTTCAATTGTCCACATGTTATTATAGTAATACTAATTAAATCTGTATTAATATATAGCCACCTTGCAATATAACCAGTCTACTTTTTTAATCTAGATTTAAGGTCCTAGTAATAATTTTCAAAAAGTAGAGTTGACAGGATTGGACAGGATCTGAGCATACCAAACACTTTAATCTTAATTTAACTTAGTTTTTTTTATTAAAGTAAATTCAAATTTGCATACATTTGTTCTCTGCATAATGAAGTGGTTTCTTTTTTCTTTATAACCTAAAGATGAGTGAATTTTCAGTGAAGTTCAAGATAATAAAGCTAATTTCATTTTCAATTTATTATATATTATACTTAATATTATAAATATATAACATATTTTGACTTATTCATGCATTTATTTACTTGACATAAACAATATTACAACTAAATTGCACAACCCATCAACCAAATAGTGAAGATTTTTCAGAGATATTGTTGGGATGGTTGAAAATCCAAAACTGTTCAATCTAATTAAAGATATCTCATTTATATGACTATAAATTTGTTGTAATCGTATTTAAAATATATTTATATTAAAAAAACAGTTTTATGATTTTCAACATCTCCACAACATCCCAACATAATTTCAACTATCTAGATGATAGTTTCTATATTCTAGTCAATATATCAGTATAATGTTAATATTAAACAAGAAGCAAATAGAAAATATACATATGGATTAATTCAAAATATATTAACATATTTTACCTTTAAAACACTTTAGTGCTAAACCACATGTTTCAAGAATATCAGCATTAAAACACTATACAGTACTTTTAAGCTTGGAGATGATATATAATAAACGTTATCTGATTATTATAGATACGCTACATACATCATTGCAGCCCTCATGCTTACACATACTAATAGAATGATCCGCAATCTGCGGTCAAAATGACACAGTTGATTTGATAACAGCTTATTATTATTCTATTGGTTTAGTTAAGTATGAGAATTGTGTTGATATAGTTTATACATAATAATATAATTAAATGACATCAATGAATATATTTTTTGTAAGCCGTTGAAATCTCTTAGTGCAGACTAATTAATGACATGTTGCGAGATGCTTATTTAAATTTAATACTTCACTGGATGTTAAAATAATTTATATATATATTGTTTGCAATATGACAAAGAGCATTCATTTATACTTTCGAATTTTGAAAGCTCTTTAGCAATGGAATGAAAGCTATTTAACTACACACACACACGCAACATTAGTTTGGGCTAGGAGGTTAACATCAATAATTTTCATGTTACTATAGAAGTGAAAATATGTTGAAAAGATCTGCGGTCGAAAATCAATAATTATTGATGATGATAATGTTATATATATATATCAATTTACTATGAAGAATAGTAATGTAAATTTTTAATGAAGGCATATTTTATAAATTTTTCTTTAATTAAAATTTTTTTTTTTAAAAAAAAAACAATATAGTACAGCAATCTTTTTTCTTGTACATCACCTGTTGTTTGTTGGTGAGATTTCAGGTAAGATAGATAGTCTTTCAATATTAAGAAAAAAATAATGTCTTGACTTTTAATACAACTTGATGCAAACAATGTTTAGAATTACTTTGTTTTCTAAGGTATGGGATTATGTCCTTGATATCAGATAATCAGTGTTGTTAGCAGACACTGAGAGGCTGGGAAGTGAAGAGAGTGTGACCTCTGACCCTCTTTGATTGCCGATCATTTTAAACTTAAAAATTACTTTTGTTGTCTTTAACTATTAATTGTAAATGAATATACGCTTTTCTTTAAGACTGATTGTCTATAGTAGATAGGAGATGAAAGATATGATTTATACAGCTTATCAAATATTTTCTTTAATTTATTATTGTTGTCTGTAATAAGAAACTGACTAACTTTTACCACACAGCAGTTTAATAATTAGTATACTCTTATAACAAATATTAAAAAATAAGTTTAAAAAATTATTACTTACCATACTTTTATGTATATTTCATTTATTTTTAAAGTTAACAAAGGTTAACCTATCATCAGCACTAGTTAATTGTTTGAAAGGCCGATTATGGCATTAGAAAATTATTATTTCATTTCTCAACTCATCAGTGTGGTTCAGTGCTGTGTGAAAGGGGTGAACTCTGGATACCTATAGAATTCAGTGGAGTGGTAGAGTAGTTTCTTGGATTACGAATTATGCTTCTTGTCTATCATTTCTTCTTATGAACTTCTGAGAAAAAAGATTACTTTTACTGCTCAATTATTTCCATTATAATACATATCCTCTTCCATTAGATCATCAATAATGTTTTTTTTTCTATTTTTGATTCTACTCTATGCAGATGTTTTAATCCATCTACTATAATTTATTTACTATTATATACATTCCCAATCATTTCTATTTTATGTTATTATTTATTATTCATTTAGCATACAATGTCAGCACATCAAAATTCAAAACCATCAGTTCTTAACCAATCATGAGCAGCCTCAACTAAGTAAGAAGCCAATAGGCATGTGGTAAATTGACACTCCTTGTAAATATGTTCCATGGTTTATAGTCTTTCACACTCACAGTTTAGAGAGTCTATAAATCTGCACTTCTGTAACATATAACTGTTCATCTTTAACCAGAGTTTTCTTGGAAGAAACCAGATTCTTATAGGGTAGGGTCAGCTTTAGATCATGATTATTTATGTTGGAGTTATTCCACCATGGATTTACATGCTGTGATATATAATGTGTGTGGATGCTGAGAATTACTAATAAGCCAGAAAGGCTGCCTTGATTTTAGCCTGATGTTGAGGGACTGATCAAAATGAGATTGACCAGATGATTTGAAGCTTAACAAGTTTTTTGAATTCATTGATAGTTGTCAACCTGCATCTGAGATTAACTGAAGAGATATTTGAAAATACATATACAAGTACAGGTAACCACTCTAAAGATGTTAAGAGTGGCACAAATAATATGTAGGGTTTCATTCATTTGAATATTCACAGGATTCGTATGTGTACATCTTCACCACATTGGGAGCAATACTCAGTCACAGAATAAAGAGGTGTTAGATCACATGTTCCAAAAATATCAACCTTAAAACCCTATGTAGGGCTTGTAAGTGTGGAGGTTATATTATTTCTGGTGGCAAGTTTCTTCTTTATATACTTTATTATTAATAATAACTTTCATTAATTTGCTTCAACATTAATATAATTATCCTTCCAATTTATCTTTGCCATTCTCCTCCAAAATCATATCATTAAAGCCTCATTTTTCTTTTTCTCTAATTATCCAAGGAATTATTTCATATATTTCTAAAAAAATGAAAAATGTATTTGTTTTATTAAACAAAAAATAATTTTGATAATTGTAAATAAAAGAAACAATAGAACAATTGAAAGAATTTAAAATGGCAATTGATATGAGTAATGAGGTGTGTGAAGTTCTAGAGAGAAAAAGCCTAGGGATAATAATTTTAAAACAAAACAACATTCATAAAAGACAAATTTGTGTATTCTTATTAATATTAAAAAACAGCCAATCAAATCTACAAAAAATTGTAGAAAGAGAAGAAAGATGAAGGGGATCTAAACCTAACAAAGAAATGGAAGTAGAACTAGTTTTATGAAAAAAGCAAGAAATTTAATCCTTTCAACACCACACTTGATATATTTGAGTTTGGTTCTAGCTAAAACTGTGAAAAAAAAAAGCAGTAACAAAGGGAATTAAATATTTATAATATTAATAGGAAGTTTATCATTTTAGATGTAGTAGAACTATCTGAGGAAGCATTTTACATAAGGACAAATTTATGAATAGACTACAATTCCTATATGCAATATGAAAAATAATGTTTTCCAAATTTACCCCCAAAACTGCCTCAAATAAAAATAATTTTGAAAATTCACCACCACAGAGGTATCAAGATGTTCAGAAACATATCAGGGGTATCTAAAGAAGTTGGTAACAAATAGTTTAACTGAATGCAAAGTACAGGCATTGCTATTAAAAAGTATTGCAGTTACACTATATTTCCAATCAGTCACATATCAGAGATACATTATATAGTAACATCAGTCTACCTCATGTGACCATACCATGTGGATTCTGAGCCATTTATTACATATCTACATATCAATTATTCATGAACCAAGTAAACCAGATAATTTTAATTACATAAATTGAATCATATTACAACTATTTATTTACACTTTAGAAAGCATAGTTAAATGATTCTAAAAACATTTCTATTAATTACATTTAAAAATATTCAACCCTATCAGGTCACAACAAAATATTATATCATAACCAAAAAAAAACTTAATTAGTAAAAAAAAACACTTCATGAAGGTAGTTAACCAGCAGATGGAAAATATATTTTGTATTATATAACAAGGGAGTAATGATGACTACGCTTATTGCTTGCACTTTAAAGCTCTTTACAAAGGATGAGTAGAGGAAAGTTGGGAAGATGTTATTATTGCAGTAAATAGAAAGAGATGTGAAAGAATAGTAATGTTTTGCATTTTTTAAAATTTGTTAAAGCATAAATGATTGTTTATGCATGTGTTTTAAAGTACGTTAACATTGAAGAACATAATACTGTTAATCCAAGATGATGTATTTATATTTTTCAGTACTATGGTATTGATTTTTTATCAGATACAAGCTGCTTGATGGCATTGTTGCTAGTCAAAAGCACATTAATATGCTGTGTATGCAGCCGGACTTATGGCTAATCCAGCAGTTTTGCTGTAATTTGTTAGAAGGAAAAAAAAACCATTTTCAAAACAAACAGTTGTGATTTTATGACATAAATCAATAAAAAAGAAAAGAAAATGAAAGTTGAAAAGATCAAAAATTTTAGTGTTATTTTATTTGGGGGGGGGGAATTTGTCACCACTGAAAAAAAAAAGTTAGTTTTGGTTTGTTTTTATTAAACAAACCAAAAATAAGTTTTACTATATCAGCAGTAAAGATGTGTTTGTGTAAGGAAAAAAAAAATTAAAGATGTAGAAAAAATAAAAAGAAAAAAATTAAAGACATAGTAGAAAAAGTCACTTGCAGCCCAGAAACATTAGATTTGATTGTTTTTGCATAGAAACAAAACCACCAAGCAGCTTGTATCAGCTAACAAATCAGTATTCTATGAATTAATAATTTATTCAGATACTGAACTAAAAGGTTATCTCTGGGCATATTTAGAAAATTTACTACATAATTAATTTTTAATGTATTGTATATATAATCCATTGTTTTAACATGAATTTGTAAGACAAAACAATAAATTCCTGGCAAATCTAATAATTATCCCAAAGATAATTTTCCTGGTGTGGGTATAAACAATTTACCTTATACAAAGCTCATAGTCATAAAACACCAAATTACTTGATAATAGTATTATTCAGTTTATAGACTAATATTTTTCTGAAAAATGTCTGTAAACATCATTTTATTATCATGATGGTAGCTATCAAATGTATGATTGCAAAATTGTATCTATGCATTGGATAAAAAATAAGTTAAATAAGAGAGGAAGCAGAATTTAAACTACCATAATCATAAATTATACCATTAAAATATTTTTTTAAATGAATACAAAGATAACTAGATATAAAATGCATGATAAATATAGAAGCAAACATTTTCGTAAGAAAAAAAAAGAATTTGAAAGTCTATTGGTAAAAATTCCAGTTTAATTCAATGGTCATGTCAAAAAGATCTCAATTAAATCTCTAAGAGAGTAGAATTAATAGGCTTATCCAGATAGTGCAGCAGAGATGCATAAATATAAACAATCTTTGAGTAAATTAGAAAAAAACCATCCATTGTGAGACAAATAGAAAAAGAAAGATCCTATTGTAAGAATGTGAAGTAAATGAAAAATATTGGAAAAGAAACACTTGTTTTTATATAAGGAGAGAGAGGGGGGATTAGGGGTGAAAATAGAATCAAAAATGTCTCATTGTTAATATTTGATTAAAAATATATAATTCAAGCCTATGTTTAATTTAATTAATAAATACAGAACAAAAAGGGTTAAAAATGAATTTTTAATTTAGTGATATACAACACATAATAAATACAAAAAATAATTTTTTTTATAACTGTATTTTACGTGAATATTAAAGGTAAAATTAAATAAATATTAATATTATTTTTCTTAGGCCAAAATGGAGAAGAAATAAATAAAAAAGGGAGTTTTATTGGTTTTAAAATTATAAAATCATTAAAATTTAGGAAAAGATAAAATTAATAAATTTATAAATATCGCTGATATACAAACCTATAATAAAAAAAGATTTACTATTATTGTAAAATATAAATTTAAAATGTAATTAAAATTAATGTACAAAACTTATATCGTAAATATTAAATAAAAATTCTATAGGTTTCATAAGATAAATACAATTAGTGTTTGTAAAAACAAAAAAAAAGAACATCTTGTTTTTAAAAAGATAATTAAAAAAGAATGATTAGATAATTTAATATTTATTAATAAATTTTTAAAATCGATATCTGTTCGATTTGAAAAGAAAATTATTTGGAATTTCTTAATAAGACCTTTGTTTATGTTATTAATTTTTATTTCTATAAATAGATTCTTGATTGGACATCAAGCAACTGAATCTTGTGAGACAAATCTTATCTGGAATTTTATAATAAAAAATATTTATTTATTTTTAAGTGTTATCAATTTAATCTCTTTCAAATTACTATCCATTTAATGCAATATGCCAGAATAATTATGTTTTTCATTTTTAAAAGTAGTCCCAAAACACTTGCAAAATGATGCCTTTTAATGTCTCCATTGTTTTTCCTCACTTCTAAGTCCACAATAAAAAACTGAGACATTTTTTTTTTATTTGAGAGATTAGGAGTGTCAATTGAAGTGAAATCAAGTGAATATGGCTGATAAATAAGCTGGGTTATGCTGAATTTATTTAAAAAGTATTTCACACTCAAGGCTTTGAGAGGTGACACTTTGTTGAGGTGAAGTTTGAACTCATTTTCTCAAAGCAAAATGGGACATTTATATTTTACTACATCACATAAATGTTTTCAAATCTGCAGATAAAATGTGTGAGCATTATGAATAAAATCTGAGATAAAAATGCCACTTGTATTGAAAAGAAAAATCAGCATTGTTTTGACTTTGAACTTCACTTGTGACATTTTTTAGGGACATGTTGAATTTGAAATTTTTAATTAAACCACTCATAATCTTATATTTTTTTAAAAGAACAGTTTGCTTGTAATCTATATCAAGCATTACAACTGTTTCTCCTGCCATTTTCTGCAAATGAAAACAGAATTTTACATTGTTTGAACTTTTTAGTTATAAAAATTGACAAATATGGGATTTACACTTTACAATAAAATGTGCTACATAACTCTACAATTTGATATGGTGATGTCATTTGAAAGATTGATGCAGAAGAGTTCCTTCAAGAAGTGCGTAACGACAGAATCATATACTACAACATGCATGCAAACCAGAGAACAATTCCAGTTCTTTTTGGATTATCTCTGTATATTATATGATTTTTAAAATTATATTTATAAAAAAATTCAGTGACAATTGAATAAATATTTCATAAAGTTTTTGAATATTGCATTGAATGCAATTTGTCCCAAATACTTTTTCTTTTAGAAATTTCAAGATAGTACAGGGATTTAGTATTTTTTGACAAAATGCTTTATGGCCATATGTCAAAGAGGAATTTGCTCTATGGTGTTATTTGACTCTTTATTTTAGTTGTCCTGAATATACTTAATGAACCACATTACATATTCTTAATTATTTTTAACCACTATACTTTTTTATTTCATCTTTTAGTTTAGATTTAAAATTAATATGTTCAATTTATTTCTACTTGATTATACATTATTTATGTCTATTATTTGTACGATTTTTATTTTTAATAATATTTAATAAATTATTGGAAAATATAAAATATTATACCCTTATTGCTTTTAGAATTTTATTATTATTAGAGTTATTAATATTTGCAAATAATTCTGCTATTACATTCAATATTATTATTAAATAAATAAATATTATTAAATAGATAAATAGCTGGATAATAATATACCCAATTTAGCAAATAACTTATCTCCCATCATACATACATATAAATATAAACAAAAATAAAAAAGGATATGTAAGTACATAAGAAATATATACAAAAAACATATATATATATATATAATTAAAATTACCCTAAATTCACAACTCAACTACACTAGCCAAAAAAAATAAATTCTAAAGCACAACCATGGTTTCATTGCTACAAGCAGATTTCTCAAGTGTAAAGAACTACAAAATAACAACATATTTAAATTAAACACTACCACATTTCCACTTACTTTCCATACATTCTTAATATTAAAAGATCTTTTAAATAAATTAACTACTTCAGAATCATAAATTTTTAATAGTAAACATTTTTTAATTCTTTTTTTTATTTCATTTTTCTCAAAGAAGACAACCTTAGCTTAATCAAAATTAATAGTGGAGCCTGCATCCCTTTCCTGGATATACAAAGCAGAACTAAGATATTTATGTCTACTCCTGCTTTTATGTACCATTGTTCTTTTATTTAAGCTCATATCACTAATAATATACACTACTCTCCAGGAATAATCATTCTATCAAAAATTTCCTATGTATTATTTAATAAATTATTCAAAGTAATAATACCTCTTTTCCAAGCAATTTTCTTATTTCCCAACAAATTGTTATTTTTACATACAATTCTATAAGAAGACAATTTAAATGTCAAAAAAATAAAATCATATTTTTCTTTATCCTTTACATCATTACAAATATTATTACTATTAAATAAAATACTTTTAACAAATTTATCAGAGTATCCAACACTCAAATAATCTTTATAAAATTGATCTTTCTGAAACAAAGCAACCCCACTAGAATTATTTAATCTCATTTCTATAACAATAATTTCTTAAAGCAATTACTTTATGAGACACATATTGATAGTTATCATATTTAATTATAGACTTTAACTCTTTACTCTGAACATATACTACATACCAAACAGTTATTCTATACATTTCTAATGACTAATAGATCTAAAACAAAATCTCTCTCTCTCTCTCATATATATATATATATATATATATATATATATATATATATATATATATATATATATATATATATATATATATATATATATTGTGGGTTCATCCATGTTAAAAAATTTAAATATTGATATACCAACATTTTGACTTGATCACACAAGTCATCCACTGAGTGATAAAAGGTAGAAAGATGGTTGTAGAGGTGATACAATCACTGATTTGAAAAAAAAAGTTAAAATTCCACCAATAGCAAAAATGTTAAATTAAGAATGTTTTTTAAGAAAATCTTTCCAAATAGGAGGAAGTTTGCATGTATCATCTCGCTTATTGATACAATCAGGCCTTTTAAGTATCTCAATGACTTCTCTAATTTTGCAGTGGTAGAGATTATCACATCAGGATATAATCCTGGTACAAGAAAAATCAATTTTATGACCTGAATCTATAGTATGGAGTGAGAGTGCTGATGATGATGAGTGTTGTTTAACTGCATTAGCATGCTCATCTCTCCTAACACTGATGCAGTGATTACTCATATCTATGTAAGAAGCTTTACAATGTTCACATGAGATTTGATAAACACCATGAGATTCAAGAGGGAGGTAATGCTAATGTTGGTATAGATCATGACATTTACTGCTTAATGATAAAGCTTATAAACCATCAAAAAAAGATCGTACTACATATTTGGCAAAAAACAACAAAAGCCATTATTAATAAATCACCTAATGAAACAGATAAAAAAATAAAATAATCCCTCACGAAAAATCATGTATGTATCCAAAATTTTATGGACTTCAAAAATTTACAAACCAGATACCCCTCTCCATCCAATAGTAAGTGCAATAGGATCTCAAACTCATATTTTAACTAGATATTTATCTGATTTCATTAAACCTACAATCACATCTATTAAATCATATATTAAAATTTCTTTTCACTTTATTTCTGTTTTAAAAAATTTAAAAATTAATGCTTATGACATTCTGGTCAGTTTTGATGTTGTGTCTCTATTTACGGACATTCCAATTGATGAAGCTTTAAATGTAATCTCACAATGCTGCAATTTACCAAACCATATTATTGCTTTGATTAAACATTGTCTCTTGAACACATATTGTGTATACAATGGACAATATTAAAGACAAGTTTTTGGTACTCCTATGAGATCACCTATCTCAGGAGTAATAGCTGATTTATTCATGGAAAATATAGAAACTCGTGCTTTAGAATCATCATCTTTAAAACCTCTCATTTGGCTCAGATAAATAGATGACACTTTTTTCATATGGCAACATGGAAAAAATAGATTGGATGATTTTTTTTTACATTTAAATAATATGCATCCTCATATTAAATTTACAATGGAGACAGAGTCTGATGGAAAACTCCCTTTTCTTGATGTTCTAGTCACCAGAACACCAAATAGTTTATCTTTTTTGACTTACAGAAAGAATACACACACGGACAGATATTTACATTTTCATTCTCATCATCACCCAACTCAGATAGTTTCTGTAGCCAAAACTCTTTTAAATAGAGCAATTAACCTTTCAGATAAGTCACATCTGAAAGAAGAAATAAATCATATTAATAGTGTTTTATTAGCAAATAGTTATAATTATAAATTTACTAATCAAGCCTTATTTCAAGCCAAAAATGGAAAAAAATAAGAAACAAAAAAGATGGTAAATCAGCTATTGGGATTCGTGTTCCGTATGTAAAAAAAACTACAGACAGTATTGGATGTATATTAAAATATTATGATATAAATGCAGCATTTTCTACTCATCAAAAGATCAGAAATATAATAAACAAGCTTAAGGTTTTAATCCCTCTTGAATCTCATGGTCATTATCAAATCTCATGTGAAAATTGTAAAGCTTCTTACATAAGTATAAGTAATCATTACACCAGTGTTAGGGAAAATGAGCATGATAATGCACTTAAACAACACTCATCATCATCAGCATTCTCACTCCACACTATAGATTCAGGTCATAAAATTGATTTTTCTAGTACCAGGATCATATCCAGACATGATAATCTCTACCACTGCAAAATCAGAGAAGCTATTGGGATACTTGAAAGGCCAAATTGTATCAATAAATGAGATGATACATGCAATCTTCTTCCTATTTGGAAAGATTTTTTTTAAAAAAAAACATTCTTAATTTAACATTTTTGCTATTGATGAAACTTTAACATTTTTTTCAAATCAGTGATTGTAATGCCTCTACAACCGTTTTTCTACCTTTTATTACCTAGTGGATGACTTGTGTGAACAAGTTGAAACGTCAGTATATAAAGATTTAAATTTTTAACATGGATGAACCCTCAAAATATGTCTTTTATATATGTAACCTGTGAAAATCTTTGTATGAATATATGTATAGGGGACTTGAACTCGAACTTTCAAGCTCATTACATCTATCCAATCTATCTTATACAATTGATACACATGATCACACACATGTGAAAAAGATAAATTCTCCAATATACATATTTTGAGAAACAGCACTCATCAGTTAGCCCTGATCAGCATTTTCTACACACACACACACACCTATATATATATATATATATATATATAATCAGTGCTCAGTTTATAGAAAATTTTTAAAATTTAATAGACATGCTTCAATCTTCTTTGCTCACCAACTCTTCAGCCATTCATTTCATTGAAAATCTGATGATAGAATGCTCAAAGCTGTTGTCGATGCCAATATTATTGTCATACCCATGTTGACCTTAAGTCAATCTGACCTTTCACATATAGGACATTAATATGTCCATTTAGTTATGCAGAAGAGGAATCG
This sequence comes from Epiperipatus broadwayi, assembly GCA_028023455.1. Taxonomy (NCBI): domain Eukaryota; kingdom Metazoa; phylum Onychophora; class Udeonychophora; order Euonychophora; family Peripatidae; genus Epiperipatus; species Epiperipatus broadwayi. Next base: position 18,965 of record JAQFVV010007965.1, read on the forward strand.
GTAGAATACAGGTTGAATATGTAATATTTAAATATATGTGGTATTGTCTATAATAAACTTAATGTAATTATAAGAAGCTGAACCAGCATTAAATACATATATTGGAAATTATTTATCATTTTCACATGTATGTGACCATGTGTCTCAGTTGTATAAGATAGATTGGATAGATGTAGGGAGTTTCAAAGTTCAGGTTCAAGTCCCTTATATTTACATTAAGTTTAGTATCGACAATATACATATATTTAAATAATATACCATAAAAAAAATATACAAAAAGAAAATATCAATATACTATTAAGAATCACTTTTATCATTACCATTATTATATTATTTTTAAGTTAAACATTAGGTATAATTTTTGTTTGTCTGTAGGTTTGTGATGAGACATTTAAATATTGATTATAAATTAGACTATTTTCATTATCTAACATTAAATATTAAATGTTTGTAGAAATTTTGTAAAACTTTATATAAACATTCAATATTTAATGATAGATGATGGAAATAGCTCATTACATAATAAATATTATGTGTATTTTATTTTAATATACATGTATATTTTAATAAAGAACATATTTTATAACAACTTTGGAATTATACACATATTTTTATATACTTCAATCATCATCATCAACCATTATCAATCCACTGCAGGATGAAGGTCTCTCCAAGTTCATTCCATCTTCTCTGAGCTTTAGCTTCTCCACATCACACCTGCACACTTTCTTATTTCATCCATCTCACATGTGGTCTCTTTCTGGGTCTTTCACAATCTCTTGGAATCCAGTTTAAGATTTCAATTGTCCATTTATTATCATCTCATATATACTTCAATACCAGTCTTTATATACTTCAAAATTATATTTAGTTATTTTTACATTTATTATTTTTACATTGTAAATTTTTAGTAACTTGCAATCTTTTGTGTCCATGTTTGTTATGAATCTTTACAAATTGTTTTTCTTTATTTAATTTCTTTAATAAAATATTTTAGTTTAAATTTATCATCATTGTTAAATAATATTAATATCACTATGTGAATAGTTTATGGTAATTACAAATTCTTCTTTTGTAAATATCGTTCTATAAATGTTATTGTTAGGATCCTTATGATGAATATTCATAACTCTTTTGTCCACAGATAAACATATAATTTTTACAATATTAAACTTCTCTAACCTAAGCGTGTTAGCGCAGAATTATTGAAAAAATATCGTCTTTATATCAAGAATAATGGTTTGTTTTTTTACTCTTTTTTAATTATAGCATTTAAAAATTCATTTATAAATATTGGAGACATTAAATTAATAATTGCACATTCCATTCTCCATCTATCTTTTTTATATATTTCAATATTCATTGTTGTATTTAAAGTATAATCTTTTATGTTTTAATATTAAATCATTCTTTTCTAATAGTTACTACGTTTTAATTAATATATAATTTTAATAATTTTATTCGCAGAAATTGTGCAAGTTTTTAAATAAATGGACGGCAAATATAGAATCTAGAATATCTGTATAAATATAAAAATCTATTATTAACAATTTAAATATCACATGATTAAGTATATATCAAGATATGAAATATGAATGATATATATATATATAAAATAAGTATGCATAATGGTAAACTAGAAATAATGCAAATCAATTACTTCATATAAATTAAAACAAGCCGTCCAATCAGTTTTCTGGTAACAACACTTAGACACTGCAGTATGATGTTAGAAGAAATAACCAATCAGCTATTTCAATATACATGTTTTACAGAATAATCACCCATTTTCAATTAGTTTAGAGAAACATCCAGTTTCTAACACCTTACACAAAATCTTTTTATGATAAATACCAAATTTAAGACCAATTAGACTTTTATAGTAACATAATCATGATATTTTAAATATTAAATATAAATTATAACTCAAAATTATGTTTTTAACTGAAATTAATATAAATGACTATTATTAACCAAATATTCACAAAGCTAAACTGAAAAAAATGTAAATTAGTTACCAGAGAATTTAAATCAATAAATAAATCAATATTCTAGAAACTTTCATTTATAAAGTACATCTCATTAAAATGATTATCCAGCTATTGTTTTGGTATTTATAAAAAAGGCATCATTTCTTATGTTGGAATCTTAACTGTAGCACAAAGAAAATTAAAGATCAGTGTTTACTGTGTTTAAATATTTATGCTGCAAGAGCTGACATTTTGTTTTTTAATATAGTGTTGAATATATATATATATTAAGCAATTAAGTCACCCCACATGGCTATTTTGAAATACGAACTCTAATGTATTTTATATATTAGTTCACAGAGGGCAGTACTGGATTTCTTAACCATGTGGGGTGATTTAATTGTTTAATATTTGTATATTTATTTCAGTAGAGCGTTATTCCCTGGGATTATTATATATAATAATAGTTCAACACAATTGAAATAAAACAACTATATAAAAATAATAAATATTTCCTTTATTGTTTTATTTCAATTGTGTTGAACTATTATTAATTATTAAAAACAACATTATGGACAAATTTATGTTTGACCATTATTAAGGATTATTATTATATATATAATATTTTAAACACCTCATAATTATATTACTTTTAGCAACAATCCTCTTTAAATAATGAAAAGTTTAAAATTTGCAATCCATTCCTTTTAAATAGACTATGAGCTGTAAAATTTAAGCTTTTCTTTATTTAAGTTGGAAATGTGATGCAAAGTCATATAGTTATGGGGTGTTTCAGTTATTTTATAAAAATTTCAGCTAGCATTATGCATTGTTTCTCCTTAATAACACAATAAAGAATAAAAATGAGATTATATCCATGTAAACAGAGATAACTTTCAATTTTTTGATGTTGCTAAGAAACTATCAATTACTACTAATTGAAAATCCCTGAGGCTAAATAAATTTTTTCCTTAACCTATAATAATTCTTTTGTAGAAGTTTGTTGTTGAAGTAAAAGGAGATCCAAATTGAATGGCTTTGTTGCTAAGCAGTTCATAAGAAGATTGAGCACTGGAGCTAACACAATTGGAATCGATCTGAGGTTTTTACTCTATAGGAAATTAACCTTCACATATGTGCTGTAAATAGATTAACACTCCACTGACAATAAATGTTTTAAATCATAGGAAATTCATCCATGTCTAAAGTTTATTCTTAAATAAAGCAATGTTTATTTTCTATATTAGAAATGGAGCCTCATCTTATTCCTACCTGCAGTAATAAATCTCATTAGTTTATTATATAACTTTAATAATATTTTTTGATATAACTTTTGGATAAAACTTTAAAGATAAAATGTTACGTTAATCTTGTTATTTAAAAAGTAGTGGTGACTCTTCTAATGTAGATAGATGTTTAAGCTTTACAGTATTGTTGAGATGGACACATATATAATAGATCAATGTATGTCAGATAATTTCCTTATGATTCTTGTTCCTTTATGCATTGATTTATATATTACTATATTTTACCATTTATACCTTCTTACTCACTATCTACATTGCAGTCAAATAAAATTCAGTCCTTTATATGTTTTTTTATATATTAAAAATATAAAACAGTTTTTGCAAAAGAAATTAAATAAAAATAATAAAATAAAAGATTAATATTTATAAAAATATTAAAAATATATAAAAAGAGGTGTTTCTCCTGCAGTGTATCAATAATAGTTGAAAATGATATAATTATTGGATTCATTAAAATATGTATAAGTTAAGCATTGTTAGCCAAGAGGTAAGTGCAGCCATCTTGCAAGTAAGCAGTTCATTGCAGATGGTTGTGCGGGTTCGCCTCCCAGCCAATGCTATGACATATGAAAAAAAAATCCATAATGTAATGTGCTATTTAAAATACAGGCATTCTTCTTATACCTGGATCTTAATTGTAAATATAGGCAATTTGTACATAGACTTTCAAGCACCCTTCAACTATCCATATTATCTCATACTACTGATACACATAATCACACACATGTATTAAAGATAAATAATCACCACTATACATAAATCGTGCTGAACCACCATGCATCAGTTGGTTCAGATCAACATCTCCCACATGTGTGTGGTCATGTGTATCAGTGGTATGAGGTAGTGTGAATAGTTGAAAGGTGCTTAAAAGTCTGTGTTCAAATCCTATTTATTTATAATGTAATGTACTATATATTATGTTTTATAATTACATCTAATTGTGTATGTATAAAGATGTACTAATTGTGTAGTCATATATATTTGAATATTATAGTTCTGATGAAGTCTGTTGGTCAGTTGAAACTGTAAACCAATATAAAGGAATATGGTTTGTTTGATTGCATATGTCAGATAATGATTAATAATATTAAAGTTTAAATTTGCCCCAGCGAATTCTACATTTCACTGCTTATTTATTACAAATGTTTACATAGAAGTTAATAGTATTAAATATATACTACAAAATTTATATTTCTGTATAATTCTAAGCTGGCCCAGGTTCACCTCCTGATAACACTTTGACATATAGAGTTATTTGAGTAGTATTATGCTTAGATTTAATTATAATTGTCATAATTTTTATGTAGATTACCAAATGCTTCCCTAAGCTTAACTTTTTAAAAATATTTGATGATTAAAATTATGATTTATTTTTATGTCTTAATTTTTAAATTTTATTAATATTTGCTAATGTATTGAATGTCTATTAATTTTTTTTATATTGAAATTCAACTTATCTAATTTAATAAAACCAAAGAATACTGGTGATCTTGCTTGTTTTCACAAAGCATTCATCACTATATATTTAGACTTAGGAAGGTTAACATTGAAAAGGTGTAAGACAGGATGACTCCATATCTGCAAAACGTTTTACAGCAGTGTTGTAAGAAGTATTTTATAGAATAAATTTGAAGATAAAGGAATAAAAGATAAATTTTAAGTCATTTAGATTTTGGAGATAATGAAGTTGTTTTTTCAAATAATGCTTCAGAGCTTCAGAAAATGTTGCAAAAATTATCAGATGAAAGTAATAAAGTAGGACTAAAGGTAAATGTTAAAAATATTAAAGTAATGTTTAATAAATTTTCCTAAAAGTTGAAAAGAAAGATTGATTATGATGAGTTAAAAGAAGTTAATAACTACAAATACCTTAGTCAGATTATTACAACAGATGTAAAAATAATGATAAAATTAATCATGGATTTCAACTTACTTGTAATGCTTTTGCTAGAAATAACTTAATGTTAAAAGGAAATATGCCTATGTGTTTTAAAAGGATGTTTTTTTTATTAATGTGTTTTACCAGTTCTTATTTATGAATATGAGACTTGGACACTTAATAGAAGAAGAATGCAGATACTTCAGAACTATTTAAAGAAGTATGGAGAGATACATGTTAGAGTAACAAGAAGAGATTGAAAACACAATATATTGGCAAGGGAACAAACAGATGTTACTGACATCATTGAAAGAATTAAAAGATTAAAGTGGAGTTGAGCTGGACACATTGCTAGAAAAAATGAGTTATTAACAGATGGATAATTGAAATATTAAACTGGATTTCAAGAGATTGTAAAAAATCCAAAAGAGACCATACATGAAATGGATGGATGAAATAAGAAAGATTGCAGGGGTGATGTGGAGAAGGGAGATTAGAGATTGGAAAAGATAGATTGAATTTGGAGAAACTTTTATCCTGCAGTGGATGATTAATAATGGCTGTTGATGATGATAATATTGTAAATTTTAATAACACAATAAAAATGATTTTGAAAATTTACAAAATAATTGCTTTAACTTAAATACAACCTATATGAACACAAGTTCTTTCAGAATATCATGATATAGAAGAGGCACCCCTAAGACAAAGAGAACTTAAAATTATTTTGTAGAATATCTTGATAGACTCACATCAGCACAGGACATACAATGAGTTGTCTTAACTTCCAGAGTCCATTTTCTTCACATGATGATAAAAGCTTTCAATAATAAGTCAAGCATTGGTGGTTGAGAGGTCAGCGACAAGCTGCTTTACAAGCAGTTATCCATGGTTATCGGGTTTGCTTCCCGGCTGATGCTATGACACATGAGAAAAAAAAGTTAAGCTTTTAGCAGTTTTACTGGTTGAAAACTATTTAAAAGATTATGTATTTAGTTGTAACTAATATACTTTCTAAATGAATGCGTAGTAAATAACAGTAATAAAATTCTAAAGACACCTTTTAAATATTTAGTATATTAGTTTTCACCTTAAAATGCTCTGGGAAAACATCAAGTCCTTGTTAAAAAAATCAATATTTTACAATTTTATAAAAAAGGTAAATATTGAAATACGAATATGTACTTAACCTAGATGTAATTAAAGTGGATTTGAACCCAGACTTTCAAGCTCCCTACAGTTATCTGCTCTATCCAATATACACAAATAAAAATATACAATTCTGACAGGCAATGACAAAAAATAACCTATGTTGTATACATATAAAAGTATATATTTTTTCTGAGTTTTTATCTCTACTCTTGAAATAAGTTGACTTTTAAAACATAAAAATATCTTTATTTGAATTTATGTTTAAATGAAATTTGTCCAAAATATACAAATTTTGTGAAGAATAGTTTTTATTAGAAAACAATATTTAGTCTAATATAAAATTCACTTTGTTGATAATAATATTATTTTCTTTAAACAGGTTGACATTTTTGTTCATTATTTGAACTTATTTATACTTTTAATGAAATTTATCAAAAAAAAAAAAAAGATTTGCTCAAAAATAATTTTTTTTTTTATAAAAAAAATATGAAAAAAAAAAGCAAAATGATTCATAAGTGGTGTTTCAGTGCAACAGACTTAAGAAGTTGAAAACCTCTCATACAAGAAAAAAACCGAATGCAAAATTCTGCAAGTTATTAATTTTTGGATTTCAGCATTTTTCCATATTCATTTTAGGTCTGGTTAAGAATAACAAATATATATATATTTATTGATCAATAATGAACAGTTAAAACAAAAACAGTTCTCCTTTCTCTCTTAATCGAATGCAAGCATGGTGTAAGAAATTATTATCCAATGTACTTAAAATCTCTACTCTTAGTAAGTGAGCCACCTTCCTTAGATCAGTTTCTGTTTTTTGCCTTTATCAGTGAAGTCTTGGATTTAGATGTGGAAGCACTGTATTTATGAATCCAGGCAATAACTGCACTTTATATGTCAAGCTAAAACCTTGAAAATCACATCAGTCTAGGACTTTGAATTCAAGTCAAAGTACTTGAATAATTATATTTATCCAATTCAGTAACTATATATTTTAATACAGAAATGCCATTTTACTGCCATGTAGAATAAACTTGAGTAATACAAATGCATATAAAATCCTTATACTTGAATAATCCAGATGCATATAAAATTCTTATCTTTATTATGACTCCATAATCAGAATAATTATTGGCTTTGTCTTCTGGGATTCAAAGTTAGAAGGAAAGCATATAAGAAATCAAAAAAACTATTTTTAACTTCAGTTTATTTATCAAGATAAAAACTGAAAATTCAAATTAGCTTAGAGATTTTAACTGATGTTCAACTACCTGAATGGTTGTGTAGATTTGAAACCAATTCAAATGTTGAAAATAAGGAATTTATATGCATTAAGTAATAGTTTGTTACTCAAGCTTGCATGAATTGGTAATAAAATGGAAACTGTTTTAGTATTATATTATTCAAGGATATCAATCCACTAAACATCACATGATCACCATTTTTTACTTACTAACTGTTATTATACAGGCAAAACTCTCCATACAGTAGTGCCACTCAGTGCAAGCCAGAGTAACCACTGGATGCCAGAAGGCTTGTGCATAAAATTCCTATCTAGTGCATACACATCCAATATCTCCAGACTAGTTTCTGGTTTGTGGCCTTCATCAGGGAGGAGCCTTGGATCTGAGAGCACTGCACTTTAGATCTTAGAATCTAATGCAACTCTCCAGCAGCTACCTTTTATTTCTACTTAACTACAAGCCAGAAACTAGTCTGGGGATATTGGATGAGTAGGCTCTAGATATGGATTTTATGCACAAGCCTTCTGGCATCCATTGATTACTCTGTCTTGCACTGAGTGACACAACTTTATAGAGAGTTTTTCTTGTTCAAGGATATTTGGTGATTTGTTATTATTATTAATATTCAGTTGTTACTAATTTTTTTCTTTTCTGAGACAATGTAATACCTGATTTTCAGTTAGATTAAAACTACATTTTAGCATAATCATTATTAAAATTAATTTTGAATGTAACTAAAATAAAAAAAATATTAAAAGCCTTTATTTAAAAAAAAACATGGATAGTTTTTTATATTAGTTAGAATAATAGTCATAAGAAAATTACTCCTACATATGTGCTGTACGAATTAAGCTGTGGAATACTCTCACTTTCTAAACACAAGATAGAGTTTTTGAAAAGATAAGAATGAATCCATCTTATATTTTTTTACTTAAATGCAACACATATCACATGTGTATGAGTGATTCTCTTATGATTATTACAAATAAAAGCAATGTGATATATATATATATATATATATATATATATATATATATATATATATATATATATATATATATATATATATATATATATATATACTACTTAGAATAGTATATTTTGTTTATTATTAAAAACATAGTTTTAGCCTTTAAACTATAATGTAAATAAGTTTATAACCATTTTTTGTCAGTGGACAACTAATGAGATTTAAAAAGAGAAAATGTAAATTAAAATATAGATTCTGTACCATTCTACCAGCACTATGTAATGTAAATCACAATTTAAATTCTAGGATATAAATTATTTAAATGTTATTATAAGTAATTCTGTGACTGGTAAATATAATCAGCAGAGACATTCTGAAGTTGCATAGAATTAGTTACAAAATAAAAAGTGTTAAAATTTTTTGAGTAAAAAAAATAGTGATTTACTTTAAAATAATAAGCTACTTTTATTAATGAAAATTTATTTGGGAATCTATAAAAAAATAATTCTAATGCCACTTAACTTTTTTGTTACATTACTATTTTTACTTTTGTCCATTTAAAAAAGATAATGTCATCAGTTAATTACAATAGTTTTGTAATTTGTGTAAGATGTAAAAATAAATTAATCCTAGTATTGTGGATGATTATTGCTATTTCGGATAACAGGTATAAAAGGAAGTGGCTAATTTTTGAATTAAGCCCGACTCCAGCTGTCTCATAGTTAAGTTTCATATTTTAGAAAATTATTTTCAATTCTTGTGCTTTAACTTTTTGTATAATCCAAACTATGCAGAAATAAATCAAATTGTTAATAACTCATGAGAGCATGTGATGTTGGACACTAAAGTATCAGGTTGAGCTTTCAGCTATCAATATCATTCCTCTATATTTGAACTAAATATGCATTAAATTATACATGGCAATTGTTTTATTTATTCTACTGACCTACTGTCATATACTGAAAGCTTGAGTTATCAATAGATCCCAAATAGTAGTATTTATTGAATGTGCATTCAGAGTGACTCTAGTTACATCCTTAGATTAATTGCTGGCAATTTCATCAATGAGGACCTTAGATCTGAATCTAGCATGTTTGATCTGGTGAACCTAATGCATCTTACATCCAGTGTGTCTTAGTCTTGAATCCAATCCTCACCAAAATATAAAGAGCCTATAATTTATTATTAAAATGGAAATAACCACAATGCATAATTGAATTGCCTTCAGAATGATGTAGATATGCAAGGATGTTTGTTTGCATTTAAATCATTAAGATGTTTATAAATTACAGGCTGATAGCTTGATAGCAAAAAAGAGTAAAAGATAATTTCTAAAAGTTATGCATTATGTTTACAAGTTTTACAGGCAAGTCCCTCATTGATGAATACCATAAGTCAGAAACTAGTTCAGGGATGTGGGCAGATTAGTATTGGATACTATTTTGTACTATATTAATTTCTCAAGCTTACAATAAATGGCAGCAGTAAAATAAAATAAATAGGGTTTATTTATGGAAAGCATTTTATAAACTAGAGATCATGTGATAGTTTTTAATTTATATAATTAACTTATATAGCCAATAAAGAAAAAAAAAGTCCATCTAAATTCATTCAACAGGAAGAATATTATCCCCCCCCCCATCCATTAACAAAATGCAATAATTGTTTAAAAGTAGTTATTAAAATTATAGATTATTTTTAAATAATATTTTTTAAAAATATTAATAAATAAATTTAAATTCGAAAATTCGAAATATAGTTTAGGTTTTAAAAACTTCTAATTAATAATACACATATAAATCTAACAGAAACTCTCATTAACTTTATGTTTACTGACTTTTATCAATGCATAAATTTTTCAACAACTTTATTAAAGTTTGGTAATTTCTGATCTACAGGGATGTATAGAAGTGATTTTTTTTCCTCTTTTTTTAATAACATGCAGATAAACTTTTATTACCATACTATTTATATCCTGCTGGTTTGTAATTATAATCCAAAGCAAAATAATTAAATCCTACTTTAATTGATGTGTTTTCTCAAGCAAAACTTTATTAATATGTAAACATGAAGGTTCATGATCCATGAGAGAAGAAATATGTAGAGTAGGTAGTTCACAAAATTTATGAAAGTTCTTATTGGTTTTAAATAAGATTGCTATTAACTACTAATATCAACAAAATAATGTAGAAAACACAGTTAATGGGTTTCATAATAATACCAACGATAATATTTTAAATATAAATACTAACCACAATTGCTATTAAAGATAAGCTGCTTATATGATGATTATAAGAAATTATATATAAAATACAGTAATAATTAAATAAAGTTGGTTCATCAATCCAAGCACGTGTGTAAGATAATAAATAGCTATGAAAATAATAAATATACGAACTAACTAAAGGAAAAATGAAAACCAGTCTGCTGGTTGAAATATTAAAGCAGCTTTAAAGAGAGAGTAATTGTGTATTTTTTATTATAATAAATAGCTAGTTATCATATCAGTAAAAATGAAAACTCATCAACAACCTGATCAATATATAATATTTTATTTCAGGAATAGAAACTCATCACACGATCTTGAAAACACTGACATGGTGATATTTAAATAGAAAATTAAAAATGTGCTATACTATTTTAATTATTAAATACAAATTTAAAAAAAATTAAAAATGTGTGATTTTAACCTAAAGAAGTGTTTAAATAAATAAATAAGAGCTTTTGATCATGCCGATGTGTGTGAAGACTGATTTCATATCTCAGTGTCATCTGAAGAGATCCTGCTCTGAAAAAAATATTTGTACAGTGATGAGATATTTTTTTCTTTCATGTGTCATAGCATCAGCCGGGAAGCGAACCCGCAAACCAGGGACAACTGCTTGTAAAGCAGCCGTCGCTGACCTCTCGACCACCAATGCTTGACCAGTGATGAGATATTTGTTGTTTCTTTTCTGCACATTAGTGTAGATTATTAGATGTTTGTTTATTCACACATTTGTGAGTGGTTTTATTAACCAATTTTGTCCCATATATTTAGTTGAATTTTGACACGTGTCTTGGATATATTATATATATGAGTATATAGTAATTAATTAACAATAGCAATAATATATTTATGCAATTATTTTTATACTTTTTGTTTTTTTATTAAGACTATAAAAATATATGAAAAAAAATTTCAATGAAAGTACACTTAGTTTTAGATTATAAGGATGAAAGAAACAAATTCCTTACACAGATGAACAAACTTATGCAAATTTGAATTATTCATCATCATCATCATGATCAACCATTAACAATCCACTGCAGGATGTAGGTCTCTCCGAGTTTAATCTATCTTCTCCTATCTTTAGCTTTTCTTCTCCACATCACCCCTGCACACTTTCTTATTTCATCCATCCATCTCACATGTGGTCTCTTTCTGGGTCTTTTACAATCTCTTGGAATCCAGTTTAAGATTTCAATTGTCCATCTATTATCATCTCTTCTAGCAATATGTCCAGCCCAACTCCTCCTCAATCTTTTAATTTTTTCAGTGAGGTCATTAACACCTGTTTGTTCTCTTACCCATACATTGCATTTTCGATCTCTTCTTATTACTCCCAACATGCATCTCTCCATATTTCCTTGAGTGGTCTGGACTCTTTTTATTACTCTTTTATTAAGTGTCCAAGTCTCAGATCCATATGTAAGAACTTGTAAAACACATTTGTTAAAAACCTTCTTTTTCAAACGCATAGGCATATTTCCTTTTAGTATCAAGTTATTTTTACCAAAAGCACTCCAACCAAGTTTAATTCTATGATTAATTTCATCCATTTTGTTTCCATCTGTATTAATAATCTGACCAAGGTATTTTTAACTGTTAACCTCTTCTAATTCATTATTAATAAACTATAAGTCATAAGAGAGACTTTATGTTTTTTAAAACATTAAAATGTTTTCATTCATATGCCTGATAATTTACTTATTTATTTTAGAAAATATTTTGTGGACCTTTGAAGACAGAATTAAGGAAAATATTAATTAAATGCTAAGTGTAGAGTTATTATTGTATGGTTGTGAAATGTGAACACTGAGTGATAAAATTAGAAATAGCTGGAAGCATTTGATGTATTTTCATGGAAAAGGATGAAAAAATCAGTTACGTGAATAAAATGAAGAAGTTTTGAAAAGAGTAAATGAAAAAAAGATTAAGTGAGGAAATTAGAGATAGAAAGAGAAAGTGGATTGGACATATTTTAAGAAGAAAGTATAGTTTAATAATATTTTGAAGGAAATGGTGAATGAAAAAAAGAAGAAAGGCCAGAAAAAATTCACATTGCTGGATGATATAAGAGATGGGAAGAGTTGTGTGGGATTAATGTGCTGTGCAATGAAGAGAACAGAATTGATAAATGGATGAGTTGGTGACAGGTCCATAGGTAAGAATCCTATTGATTGATTGATGTATATTTCTGTTCATTTCTTTATTTATCTATCTGTCTACATGACTTTCTGTAGATCCACTGATCAACTTAATATTTACTTGTAAAATAATATAGGTGCTATTGCACCTGAACACAAAGCTATTTTATACTTAAAACAAAATAAAATTATACTATTCTGCAAGCTCTTTCAAGAGACATGCTCTCATTTTCATAGCTCTAAGTAAATTAGTTATATGTAATTATGAAGATGAGAGCACGTCTCTTGAAAGCGCTTGCAGAATAGTATAATTTTATTTTGTTTTAAGTATAAAATAGCTTTGCATTCAGGCGCAATATTATTTTACAAGTATATTTTTATTCGCACGCAAAGTTTTCAAGTTAGATTTGAATTACAACTTAACATCTCTAGTTGCAAATACATTGTTTGATGACTTTTGTTGTTAGTCCAGCTGGCGAGAAGAGATTTACTTCAAAATCATTATTTCTATGAACTTTTGTTTGCTTGGTTACTTTGCAGTAGTTAATACAGTGATATATAATATAACTTTACATGTTGATTCATGTTTATATATATTTTATATTGCTAATATTTTATAATGTTTTATTGGAAGCCTTTGTTCTTCTTAAAGAAATGGAAATACAAGTTTTGTCTCATTTGTGTTCATTTATCTGTGCAGAACCATTAATATTTTATGTTCTGAAATACAAGTATAGAACATATGCTTATATACAAATAATTATAGCAGTTATTAAAATATAATTGTGACATAGATTTGGTACTGCTGAGAAGAATATGCTTATTTTCTGATTATTGTTCTTATAAGCAATTTTCATGACAAAATTTAATAGACAATATAAAATTGTGTTATATTATTTTACATTTTGTCCACAAATCTGTCATGCTGCAACTTATGTTAAAAACTTTATATGATAATTTGGTTAACAGGTTTTGGATATAGGTAATGCATAGAAAGTTTTGAATTGATCTGAGGAAAGACATTCTGCATTACATTAAGTCATTATATTAAAAAGTGTAATTTATATATGATGGTGAATCAAAAATTATCCTCACTCTTGTTATATTGAACTTGTTTCTTAGTAGCACTAAACAACTTCTTTCCTACTTGTGATTTGCACAAAAGAAGAGCACAGGTTGCAATAATTCATTTTTTGTGGTTTGAGGTTGTATCTGGTGCCAATATTTATCTAAGCTCTGTGCACAGTATGGAGAAAGTGTTTTATTATGTAGAAAGTGTGTATGAATGGATAAAGAAGTTCAAGGAAGGTCATACAAATGCTAGTGATGAAGAATGAGTTGGATATCCATTTTGAGGTTTGGAGCATTCTCCTATAATTCTGATTTTTTCCTTTGGACTATCATTTATTTGATCCCCAGAAGACAATGATTCATCAGTGGTTTGCAGCTTGGCCTTAAACATTTTTTAATGAGGAAGTATAAAAGCTGGTTGACAAATGGAAAAAGTCAATAGAAAAGCAGGGAAATTATGGCAAAAAAATGTATATTTGATTTTATTAACAGTTGATTAAAATAAATTGTACATTCAGATTGCAAATAATTTTTGATTTACCTTTATATAGACAGAGAGACAGAGGGAGAGAGAGAAAGAGAGAGAGAGGGGGGAAAGAGAGGCAGAGAGAGAGAGAGAGAGAGAGGGAGAGAGATAGAGGAGAGAGACAGAAGGAAGAGGAGGGAGAAGGGAAGAGAGATGGGGGAGAGAGAAAAGTAGGAAGTGTCCAAAAGGGTTGCATCCATAGGGAATTTGCCTTATGTATGTTTTATCATTTTTATTAGGCCACCTGAAGCAACTTTCTTTGTAAGCTCTTTCAAAACTATTGACGCATTAAAGGAACCAATGATAAATATGTATGATAAGTTTAGTAAAGAAACCGTATGAAAAGTGCAAATAATGTATATTTAAGATATTTAAAAGTAGTTTGACACCAAAATCTATTAATTTAAGCATTTTATATAATTCATAGCACTAAAATATATTAAAAAAATCTTCATGACTAGATAAATTTTGTATATAAATTTGCATGCCTGGATACTTGTATGTATTTGTGTTTTACTTGGGAATATTTTGTTTTATGTATTGACTTCATATATGGGTATTTCTAAATAAATAAATAACATTTTTATTTATGAAAAAAATTAAAATTAATAATTTTATTATTTAATTACGATAGTTCTTTATGCTTTAGATTTTAAAAAAATGCATAGTTATTTGTATGTAACTATTTTTACCTACACTTGCATGAATATTTTTTTGCATTGTTAAATTAATCTTAATAAATCAAATAGTCTAGTTGTGAAATGATTAAAAAAAAACAATTTTAATATTTCATATAATTGACAAAATTCCTAATGTAATTTCTTGCTAATCAATTAAAATTCACCAGATGTTTTACATTTATTTGTTTTATAAGAGCTTTTTACACCTTAGACATTCACTATTCATTAAGTTAATGACCTGAGAAAAACAATCATTGGTTGAAATATTAAACAACTATCTGCAGATTTACATACATATTGTTTATTTGCATTATAATCATCATCACCACATTCAACTATTACTGAACTATTGCAGGGCATTGATCTATCCATATATAATTCAGTTTTTATAGCCTTTTTGCTGCATAACACTCCATCAAATATTCTTACCTCAACCATATTATAAGATCTAATTCTAAAGCATTTACAATTTTTTGGTTGCAGTGAGTGACATCATTTGTTCTTCTGCCATTGCATGTTTTATTTATATATTTATAACAGCTTCATTTCAGTTTTTTAATTTTTTAATAATACCTATGAATACTGTTTATTCCTTTATTGGTGTATTGTGGTTTCAAGGTCTTCTTATTCCAAATTATATTTCTCTGTATTTCAATGTGCAATAGAAAGACTATGTATCACTTTCAGTTAAGTATCAAAATTTCAAATCCATATGTAAAATTTAATAAAATATGGTTAATAAAAATTTATAATTTTCAAAAATATGAGCAAATTTCTTTTAGTATTGTCATTTCAACATAAATCAATACATCTATTATGTTTCTCTTTGCATTCCCAATATTTACATAATCACTATTTTTTATGCTTGCTCAAGCTGTTAAAAAGGCAAAACTCTCTATAGAGTAGTGCCACCCAGTGCAAGCCAGAGTAATCAATGGATGCAAGAAGGTTTGTGCATAAAGTCCTTATCTACTGCCTACTCATCCAATAGCCCTAGACTAGTTTCTAGCTTGTGACTTTCATCAGTGAGGAACCTTGGATCTGAGAGCACTGCACCTAGATCTTAGGATATAATGCAACCCTCCAGCAGACAGCATTTATCTCTACTTAACTACAAAACTATGAGTCTGAAATTGAAAACATAATATTTTCAATCCAAGATGACTACCTTATATAGTCATATGGGTCTTAACTCAGTTCAGTACTAATACATTTTGGTGTCTTTGGTTCTTTAATAACCATAACCACCACTATCCTATTAGGCAGGATATATTTACAGCTATTAATATCTAGTTCATTATTATCAACTTAATTTTTTTAATGTAAATACTAGCGAAAATGTATCTTTAGTTCTTACTTTCTTGCATCTATCTAGTAATTGTATTAACTTTCTTTGTGTAGATAAATTAACATTCAATGCAATATAAAACTATTACCAATTCAAAGATTTTTTAAAGAGATAATTTGCTATTATTTATATCTTGACAAAATGTATTATATGGAAGATTGTTATCATAAATCAATAATTATAAACATATAATTTTATTTCCATTTCATTGTTTATTTTTTATGATTATGACACTCAGTAGATGAAAGAGGAATAACACACATTTCCAGGCATATTAGAATATCTATACAAAGTTATTATATATAATATCATTGAGTTGAGATGAAGAATGCATTGAAATAAGATTAAAATTTGAAAATGTATAAATAATTAAATAAGTATTTTATTTTTCTCAAGACCATATATAATTTATAATTTATTGACTACTTAATGCTATTAATATGTATCAAGTATCCCTGTATTTACTAAACTGCTATGACAATATAAAATGCCCATCAGAATCAGCAAAACCAGATGTATATGTAATAGCATATCTAACAAATTTCTAAGTAAGGGTAAAATATAATACATTCTGGATGGAAGTATTATAAATTTTATTTATGGCTTAGTTTTAAACTACATGGGAGAATTCGTTACGTATTCATTTTAAATTCATATAAGAGAAGTGTAAATCAAATATTTATTTGGAAACTTTCTATTCATTTGTATATGGTAATACAAATAGTCTTTTGGTTTTGGAATACTAATATATTAAGTACACAGAAATTAAAATGTATTAAATGTATTAACAATGTTTGATTAGTTATGCAATAAATTAGAAATTAGACTCACACACATATTTATATAATACATGGTACATCAGATACTAATACAGCTTATAAATCTGAAACAACATTAATTTTATTAACTTGTGTGGGTTAGTTCAGTGATGAAATAGTGGCTCAAAAGCTAAAGATCCATGGATTGTAGTTTGTTTCTATTATTTCTAGTGTTTGAACATTATTTAATCTATTGAATAATAACATATGTGAATACATTATTATTTTTTTTAATGTGAACAAATGTAAATATGTATGCAATCAAAGTTAAGAACAGTAAAAGTAATCAATAGATCCAGATTTTTAATTAAGGAAATCGAGACTTTTATTTAGTAGATCTAGATCGAAGTAAATAGATTCAGGTTTTGAGTCAGTATCTCCAAATTTTTAGTTAATAAATCCAGATTTTTAGTCAGTAGTTCTAGATTTTTAGTTAGTAGATTCAGATATTTAGTCAGGATATCCAGTTTAGATCCAGATTTTTAATTAGTAGATCCAGACATTTAGTCAGTAGAAACAGAAACAGATTTTTATTCAATAGATCCAGTTTTTTAGTCAGTAAATCCAGATTAGATCCGGATTTTTTAGTCAGTAGATCCAAAGTTTAAATATCAACTATATTTCAATTATTTATGACTAAACCATCATGATTCAATACTATATATATATAATAAACAAAAATGCAAGTTAAAAAACTTGCTAACGCTTGTATTTATGTCCACAGATGTAAACAAAACATACGCTTGATGGGCGTTTTTGGTAGAACGCCATCTGTGGACATATATATATATTGATACGAAGATTTTCACGGGTTGCATATATAAAAGACATATTTTGCGTCGGTACATCAACATTTAAATTTTTTAACACGGATGAACCCGCAAAATATATCTTTTATATATATTGCTTTTTATTTGAGCATGTAACTAAAATATATTTACTTGTCATTATGATTTTATTGTGAATTTAATATGAGATGTAAATAAATAAATATTTAATTAAAGGAAGTCATTTATTTGAAGGATTTAAATTTAGCACATTTAAAATAATTTTTAAATTATATGACTATTTATGATATAATTTTATCATAAAATATAATAAATAAATATTAATATATCAATACCATCATTATCATAGCCTCATTCACCATAAGCAACAACTCAATAAAGAATTAGTTATTCATAAATTAAGGAAACAACAATGTTATAATTGTTTCACTTTATATTTCATTATCATTCCCAGCATATATAACTCTCCGTATTTCATTGTATAGTCTGAAATTACTGTATTTCTTTTTTGTTAAATATTTATTGCAAATTTTATAACCTTATATAAAAACAGATAAAAGTTCTTGCATAAAAGTTCTAACAAAATCATTATATCCAAGTTAAATTGAGTTACTAATTTATGCTTCCGTCAATATTAATAATTGGAACCTTCTAATTCATTATCTTTGTTTTTTTGTATACAGACAAAATGAAATAAATACATTGAAATCAGAATTGCTGTAAAATAATCAAATTGTTACAGTTAATATAGATTGATGGCGAGATAGATTTATGATGATTGATTTTTTTATTAACTTAAATTAGTAATAGTAAGATATTATGGCGCTACAAAACAACAATCTTGTTAATTCAATGTGAATAAAAAAAACCATTACAAAGGTTGATACATGAAGCATTTTAGGAAGAAACTCTAATTCATTTACTACACTGCTTCATTCTAGTTCGTAATTTTTATTGAATCTATCTATCTATCTATCTATCTATCTATCTATCTATCTATCTATCTATCTATCTATCTATCGATCTATCTATCTATCTATCTATCTATCTATCTATCTATCTATCTATCTATCTATCTATCTATCTATCTATCTATCTATCTATCTATCTATCTATCTATCTATCTATCTATCTATCTATCTATCTATCTATCTATCTATCTATCTATCTATCTATCTATCTATCTATCTATCTATCTATCTATCTATCTATCTATCTATCTATCTATCTATCTATCTATCTATCTATCTATCTATCTATCTATCTATCTATCTATCTATCTATCTATCTATCTATCTATCTATCTATCTATCTATCTATCTATCTATCTATCTATCTATCTATCTATCTATCTATCTATCTATCTATCTATCTATCTATCTATCTATCTATCTATCTATCTATCTATCTATCTATCTATCTATCTATCTATCTATCTATCTATCTATCTATCTATCTATCTATCTATCTATCTATCTATCTATCTATCTATCTATCTATCTATCTATCTATCTATCTATCTATCTATCTATCTATCTATCTATCTATCTATCTATCTATAATGTAAAGAAAATTCCAATAGCTCTAAACAAGCTTATTTTTTATGATAAATGCTACAAGAGAAAGCATTCAAATCATCTTTATCTAGGATTGTTCCCATCCCCAGGCCCGTTTCAAGCTATGGCTCTCTTCAGTGAGGAGTTAGAGCATCAGATTTAAAAAAACTAACTCAAGATGAACATTTCTCCAAAAGTTAACTCTTAAGAAGAAGATCTGAAATATTTAGACATCTATAAGTCTTTAAATTCAGTTCTCCAACTGAAATAATCATATGGGTCTGAACTTAATTCAGAAATTTCATGCCTTGTAATTTAATTTAGCCAAAGCCTCAAACAGTAAAATAAAAAAAAATGTTTAGAGCTATTGGAAAGCTTTTTATATTACATATTGATAAATGCAAGCTATATTGGTCATGTGACATATAACATGATTTTATTACTATAATTATTTTACTGTCAGAGGCTTTGGTTAAATTAAATTACAAAGCACATTAATATATGGGATTTCTGAATTAAGTTCAGACCCATATGATTATTTCAGTTGGAGTGCTGAATTTAAATACTTGTAGATGTCTAAAAAATTCAGATCTTCTTTTTAAGAGTTAACTTTTGGATAAATGCTTATCTTTAGTTAGTTTTTTTAAATCTGGTATCCTAACTTCTAACTGAAGAGAGCCATTTCTTTTGTAGCATTTATCATAAAAAAGGTTGTTTAGAGCTATTAGAATGCTCTTTATATAACATATTGGTAAATGCAAGCTATATAGGTCATGTGGCATATAACATCATTTTATCTCTCTCTCTATATATATATATATATATATTCATTCCAGTCTAGTTTGTAATTTATAATCTTTGTCAGTGAAGAGTTGGACCATAGATATCTTGCATCTAGATCTTTTGGACATCACAAATAAATGTCATAATCCAGAAACTAAGGATTGCATTGGATACAGATTTACTAAGGAATAGAATCAAGTTTTGTTATTCAAGTCTATAATAAATAAAGTCAACGAAGTAGAATAAATGGAGTTTTTTTCTGTACAACTTTGTGTAAGCTGAAATCATGTGATATATACTGGTATTCCTTAAAAGGTTTTAGAATTTTTTCATGAGATCCCTAATGTTATTTTATATAATTTTAGTCTTTGGCATCATTTTTTCAGTTACTTGTTCTTTTCCTGCTAGAATAAAAAATACCATAACAATAAATAAATCATGAGTTCTACAAAAATATGTTATCTAATTCAGGAACAACAACAATATCAAATGGTTTAAAATAAAGATTAAAATAAATGCAGAGAAGCATATATTATTCATGGATAATCTTGTCATTTTCATTCTCTCTAGGAAGTATCTTCCTTAATTTATATCTTTTCTGGAAGCTTATACAAAATGCTATACACTTCAATTTAAAGTTAATAAGTTATCCACAAGGAGTATACTCTATGGTAGTAGTATTTTCTTTCCTTTCACTACTTCCCTCACAACTTTCTTGCATTTTTCATATATAAATTAAGGAGTGCTATGAGAACATCTATTCAGAACTCTATTCTCACAGCTGTTGAAAACATAATTGACTCCTTGTCCAAGGCATAGATTTCCTTTGCAAGAAGTATTTTATGGATTAAAATGGGAAGCTAAAGGAGTGAAAGTAAATGGAGATTATTTAAGTGATTTAGATTTTTTTTTTCCATGTCATAGCATCGGCCGGAGGCGAAAGTTATTTAGATTTTGCAGATGATGTAGTTGTTTTTGCAAGTAATGCTTTAGAGCTAGAGGAAATGTTGCAGGAGTTATCAGATGAAAGTAGGATTACAGATAAATGTTAAAAATACTAAAGTAATGTTTAATGTATTTTCTCAAAATATAAAAATAAAGATTGATTATGATGAATTAAAAGAATTTAACAGTTAGAAATACCTTGGTAAGACTATTAATACAGATGGAAACATAATGGATGAAATTAATCATGGAATTAAACTTGGTTGGAATGCTTTTGGTAGAAGTAGCTTGATACTAAAATAAAATATGCCTATGTGTTTGAAAAGGGAGATTTTTAATAAATGTGTTTTACAAGTTCTTACTTATGGATATGAGACTTGGACATTTAATAAAAGAGCAATACAGAGACTTCAGACCACTCAAAGAAGTATGGAGAGATGCATGTTGTTAATAACAAGAAGAGATCGAAAATGCAATATATGTGTAAAAAAACAAACAGGTGTTACTGATCTCATTGAAAAAATTAAAAGACAAGTGGAGTTGGGCTGAACATATTGCTAGAAGAGATGATAATAGATGGACAATTGAAATCTCAAACTGGATTCTAGAAAGAGACCACATATGAGATGTATGGATGAAATAAGAAATGTGCAGGGGTGATGTGGAGAAGAGAAGCCAAAGGTTGAAGAAGATGGATTGACCTTGGAGAGACCTTCATCCTGCAGTGGATTAATAATAGTTGATGATGATGAAGAAAGAAAGGTAGAGAAAAAAAAGAGGAAATATATTGGGAAAATATGAAAATATGTAAAATTAACTTGTAATAAATTGCCAAAGAAGTGATAAATGGGTCCATATGCATATTTTAAGATTTAAATAAATATAAAATAATGAAAAAGATTGAAAAGAAAAAAACTAAAATATTTATTTGTTAAATTAGGAAAAATTTTCCAGTTTTATATAATAAATGAATGGTAAATTGTAAATGCTATATAAATGAGAAACAGGAAATTAAAAAGAGGAAATGTTAATGTAACAAAAATGGGGTATGAGATGAGAATCCAAAGTTGGAAATATTTGTTGGCTTATTTCTAGTCATAAATAGGTAATGTAAGTTATATAATTCTACAATTAAAACCACTTCTTTTCTTTTCAAAAACTTTATTTGATATATATATATATATATCCACTTATTTCCAACGTTTCGACTATTTTTACTCTGTAGTCATTTTCAAGGATCTAGAAAAATCATATTACATTATAAACAAACTTCACATAATAAAACCAAAAAAAACAAAAATAATCAAAAACAATATAAAACATATAAACCCCATAAAATTTAAAAATGACTATAGAGTAAAAATAGTTGAAACGTTGGAAATAAGTGGATATATATATACATCAAATAAAGTTTTTGAAAAGAAAAGAAGTGGTTTTAATTATAGGAATCATATGGCTATATGTAGTGTATATTTTTGAAAAGAAAAAAGGATTGAGTCATGATTAGAAACAGAAGTAAATGGATTTGTAATGTAAGTTATATCAGAACACTGGAGAATCACAAGTTTTAAATAATTTTTTACAGTTGAGTGAAATATTTTAGAATATCTGGATGTAAAAGCAATTTATCCATTCTACTTTAAATATTTTTTTAGCAAAAAACTTTTGTTGTATTTATATGCATAGATAATCTTACATTTTAACTTTCCTACAGTCTTCTTCAGAGTAAGCAACTTATATTAAAAAAATTAAAGTAAAGATGACTCTGAAGAAGAATTCTGGACAGTGAAAATGTAAGATTGTGTTGCATATGTGTATAATAAAAGGTTTCATGCAAAAAGTATTCAATGTAGAGTGTATAAATTGCATTTATATAATATAATGCAGCAAAATAAAGGAAGTGGTGAATTTGATAATATCTGGATGTATTAATTATTAAAAATTTATTTGTTAATTGAATGGAAAATTAATGATATTATAGGAGAAATTCTAAAAGGTTATATAAAAAAACAGCTGTTGAAAGATAGCAAATTTTTGTTAGCTTTGGTGATACAGTTGCCATGGAAAACTAAGACAAAACTTTCTGTTAGTTTATGATAGGCTAGTTAAAAAAAATTTGTGAAAAAATGGAGTGAACATAAACTGTACTAAAAAGTATTAAATATATACAATAGAAGTCACTGTTCATCAATCAGTCTAACAGATTGAAGTGATAGAAAAATAATTATTTTTTTACATTTAATATATATATATATATATATATATATATATATATATATATATATATATAGGGTATTTTGAGCTCAGACTTTCACAGACCCTCAACTCTCCACACTATCTCATATCACTGATACACTTAACCACATATATGTCTAAAAGATTAATAATCACCAATATATGTATTTCATGCTAAACCAGCACTCATCAGTTGGTCCAGATTATCATCTCTACACAGAAAAATAATTAGATCTAATATTGGATATTATATATTGACTGAATTTGGGGAGAATTGTAAATGATATATGTGGTTTATAATATTTCTGGAATAAGAATAAAAAAAAAATGTAAATTATAAAACCATATTTTGGTAGACAATATTGTTCTTTTTTTTTCTGCAGAAGACAACATGTGATATTTAGTTAGATAAATGGCTATAGTTTGTAAGAAAAAATGGAAATAGATTTGATAAAGTATACTTATACTTCTAAGAATCATAACACACAAAAAAGAAAAATAGTAACAAAGTAACAAAAAATGTGGAAGAACAATAAATGGTAAATCAAAATGTTAAGATTATAAGAAAACAATATTAAGGCTAAGAATATTTTTAATATTTAATGAGATAAGTCATTTTCAGTTTGAGGCTGGTGCAGTATTTTTGGAAACTAAAAAAAATGAAATAATAGAAGTTATATAAAATGTAAATCATATATAATAAAAATATGAGATATATTGCCTTTGAATGCATGGTGCTGGAAAAAGAAAAAATGATGTTGGAAGAAGGAATCTACAGAATTTATTATTGGTGATGGATTTTGAAAAGTAATAATTTAATGGTAAGCATTAGCACTAATGGTATAATAGTACAAATAAACAATAAGACATTATATATATTAAAGTTTACGTTGCATAAAAATGAGACAAAGAAAAGCAATACAAAATTAATACCACAACTAATCTTCACAATTCTGTTTGAAAGTGTGCCTTAGGAAAAAGGAGGGCAAAATTTTATTACATCACATTCTTTTTCTTAATAGGATTTTTTTTTAGCATTAGAAAAAAAGCAGACACCATTTATTTAAATAAAATATTTAATTGTTGATATTCATTTTTAATTGATAATTATTTTATTATAGGCAACAAATGAGATTACGCGAGCGTTTAGATCAACATGGTTTCATCTGTAATAAATATTTTTTAGATCTGGGGTAAGAATATTTTTAAAAATATATTTGAATTAGAATATGCATTTTTTGACAACTTTAAAAAAACGACAATAGCAAAAATAGTATTTTAAAAAGAAATAGGGGATGTAGTATAAATTTAAAATCAGAAGTGATTGAAGAAAATAGGCTGAAAAAAACATTTCTTGGAACAAGAGATTGAATTTACAATTTCTTAGTCAAATTTTGTTTATTATTTATTTCATATTTTGCCAAATAAAAAAGTTCATTAAATAGTTAGATAATCAAATTATTATTATGATTATTATTATTAATATTAATATTTTACGTTAATCAGTTTCGTATTGATTTTCAGTTGAGAAACATTAAAAAAATGTCAGATTGGTTAACTAGAAATTTTCACGGACAACTAAACAACTCATATTTTTCTGAGCAATTAACCATAGGCTTGTTATGACATTTTATAAGACATTGTCTTAAATAAACACACGCACATATATATATTATTCTCTATGTGCTGAGGTCTTAAAGATGTACTTTTTCATTTTAAAAATAAATGTACTAATAATTGTGAATTGAAAGTTAAAAAGCAATGTTAACTTTCAAAAATGATATTAATTTTTATTATTATTATTATTATATAATAAGCCTGTATTTTAAGTTATTATTAAATAAACAAAATTCGTGATAAGAACACTTGATAACAATTAGATATAATTGACACAACTAATTATACTCATAAATAATCTCTCACACGCATTTGTATATATATGGAATGTTACTTATTTAAGTAAAACGTATAACTGAATTGTTTATTGAGCAGGAGTTAATAAGAATTTCCACCACTGAAAGTGATGAAGTGGAGTCGCGATCCAAAGATCTTGAACTCGACCGAGTCCATAACCACACAGAGCATTATTAATGTTAATAATATATATTTACAAAATTAACATTAAAAGAACTTTTTGATCAGTAATAATTTTGCTTTAAGCGGTCCTCTCCATAGTTTCTTCCTTTGCTAATACAATCTTCAGAGCAAATATATACAACTAATTGTAGCAAATACCAAATTAAGCTGATATAATTTATCTAAAATTTAAACAAAAAGTAAAACTGAGTTTTGAAATTCAGATATCTATTTTCTGAACTTATAATCAAGGTAAATATATGACCTACCCAGAAAATGAATAATTATAGGCAACATTTGCTCACCGATTAGCAAATAGCCAAGGGGACTTCTCAGATGTGAAAAACAGGAGATAAGATAGAAAGAATTAAAGAGAAATTCAAAATACATAACAGATAATTTTTACATGATTAAATTTATATATTTTATAAAAATACAAAAAAAAAAGTTTAAATAATTTTCTAATTTTTTTATTATTCTTGATTAATTAAACATATTGATTATTTTGTTATAAAAATTTATCAACACAGTATTCGATAACGTTATGCACGTATAGATATATATTTGACATTTTATTATATGAACTAAAATATTCATATTTGAATTTTCCTTGATGGGTAAATATTGCATTTGTATAAATATGTGTATATTATTCATGTTATTTTTACGAGTTGCTTTATATTTTTCATATTTTCCTCAGATGAAAATCAAATCAAGATTCTATCTAATAAACAATATGATATATATCCATATATAATATATTCATATGCAAATATTTATTATGACAATAGAAGTTATATCTGTGCATAATGATGGAAAATAAGATTCATATATTGGATAAACATAGAAGAAAAAGTATGACCTGACTTTCAGTTGAAATCCAAAGAATTTTTATTATTGCTTAGCAGTTAGTATAACTTTGTAAAAATCATTTATATAGCACTAAACTTGTTCAGAAAATTAATTAGTAAAACCTTTGAAAATTAATAAGATAAATCTTTAAGCAATTAAATAATTATTAACTAAAAACAGAACTCTTTCATGAGTAGTTTAACACCATACTGTATAAAATATAAACTTACAATTAAATTAATAACATTATTAAACCTATCTTCATACACAATGCAGTGTAGATTCCCCTCATCGAAAATCTATAACAATAGGGTATCAGAATAAGTTTGAGTCCTTTTCAATCATTATGCTACTATATATGAAAATTAAATATTACAACATAATTAAAGAATAGAGGCTGATAAAGTGATGTAATCATATAAATAAAAGACACAACAAATACTTAATAGAAAACAAAATTAATAATATTTTAATATAAATCATTTAGAATAAAAAATAAACTCACAATATGCGTAATTAATTATTTCTAAAAGTAAACAAAATAAGCCTATTTATTCATTGCTGTTCAATATGATAATGTGAAAAAAATAAAGAATCAGAGAATAATATTTATTCCTTTTTAATAAAAAAATACATAAAAATAGACTCATGATTACTCAATATGAGAAGTATGACTACTAAAATAGGACTAAATTTAAGCCCTCTATTGACAAAATTTTTAAAGAAAAAATATGCCAATAATAATAATAATAACATTTCTTATTAGGCAATAAATCGTAATTTATTTCCTTTACATTTTTCAAAATCAAAATCCACCAAAAACATTTAATGTCTAAAATATATTTTAATGTGAAAGAAAATGTTTGTGTTTATGAATATTTATAAAAACATATATGCATATACTTGGATGTAATAATAATAATAATAATAATAATAATAATAATAATAATAATAATAATAATAATAATAATAATAATAATAATAATAATAATAATAATAATAATAATAATAATAATAATAATAATAATAATAATAATAATAATAATAATAATAATAATAATAATAATAATAATAATAATAATAATAATAATAATAATAATAATAATAATAATAATAATAATAATAAAAAAAAAAAAAAAAAAAAAAAAAAAAAAAAAAAAAAAAAAAAAAACACACAAACAAACAACAACAAAAAAACAATAACAATAATAATAATAATAATAATAATAATAATAATAATAATAATAATAATAATAATAATAATAATAATAATAATAATAATAATAATAATAATAATAATAACAATTCAATTCAATTCAATTAATTTTTATTTACCTTACAAAACTACAGCATAAAGCCAATTACAGTATTGCACCATAACAAATATATAAATACATAAATGAGTTTAAATGACAAATTATTAATATAAGTATGTGCCATATTTTAATAAAAGATAATTAATACATTTAAAAATCTAAAGTAAAATTAAACATCAGCATATAAACAATTATTATTAAGACATTAATAATAACAAATAAATAAAAGGGATAAATATAAAACACATAACAAAATAATAAAAAAAAACAATTTAACAAATATATATATATATATATAAACAAAATCAAGTTAAACCAATCAAATCTGGCATTTAAATTTAATAACATTACAAAATTGATTATAATCTAAATTGAAGTAATTAATATTACTACAAATCTGATTATATAAAGATGGTAGTCTAAATAAAGGAGAAAATCTAAGAACATTGGAATGACAAGTTTCAATGTAACAAACAGAAGCTGACCGAGTATCATGCACATGAGATCTAATTATAACAGTAAAAATTGTGTTAGATAAAAGAACTATTTTATTAACAAGTTTATAAAGATATTTAAGATCTCTATATTGTCTTCTAGAAGAAAGATGAACAACAATTTTATTTTCCAAAGAAACATATTTAGAAAACTTATTAGAGACTGATTGTAATAAATTACATCCCTGTTTAGAGCTAGGATTCTAAATGACTGAACAATATTCAATGATGGGAAGAACCAATGATAAAAATAATTTAAATTTTGTA
>JAQFVV010007966.1:0-47530 GCA_028023455.1 Epiperipatus broadwayi
ATAAATAATTATTATATATATTTATAATTACAACATGTTTGCATAGTTTAAATTATAAAATGTTTTAAAATAAATAGACAAACATATATACTAAAATTGACTTTCATCATTCTTAAAATTTGACCATTGAAAATAAATTTATAAGTTAGTTTGTGAATAAAGATATTAAATGTTACATAAAAATAAAATAAAAAATAGACAATGTAAAAAAAAAAACAAGATAATTTTTCAGTCATTTTAAATTAGCTAGTTATCTCCAGCACTTTTTATTTGTCCTAAAATGGCTGGAAGTGACGTAAATATGTACATATTGCAAATAAATGAAGAGATTTGCTTCTTGTTGTTAAAACCATTAATTTTAGTCATTTCCTGGATATTCTATTATACACGCGTGAAATTGAATCTTATTTTTGGATCATTAAATAAGTTGGAAGTTATAATAAAATGTATTAATCAATTATGATAGCTATTTTCTTAAACTTATTGAAGAACATTGGTTTACTTTTGAGGTCCTATGTTTTATTGAAGTTTCCAATGTTGTTTGATAAGCAAGTAGAAAGGCAAACACCTTAAAATGATAAAGTTGCACTTTAGCTAACCATCTTTGGTATTAATCCTTAATCCAATAATTTTTTTAATGAAAATTTATAAAAGAAATTTGAAGAAAATGACAAATGAAAATAATGACTTTTTTAAATTTTTTATTCACCTGCCAGAATGATGATGATTATCCCACGTTCCAAAAATCATGTGCTGATTTAAAAATAATCTTTATCATTATTGTTTAGCAATTTAAAATATTTTTTTAAGTAATAAAAAAAAAGAAATAATGACAATAAAAAAATGCATATATATTATATTGAAAGATTTATGTTGTAATTCACAAATCAAATGAATATTTAAACAATCAGAATACTACTACTATATGTTTTATATTTTTTTAAAATAAATAAATAAAGGTACAATATACTTATATTTAGCAATTTAAATACCATTTCTAATAATTATTTTTTTTATACATACTCTCATAATTATATACATATATTGCCATTACAATGATCTATTTCAAAACAAAGCATATATCATAATAAATAAATAAACCTGAACTAAATAACAATAAAACAATTAATAATAAAAACACTAACAACTTATTTACAAATCCTTAAGTAAAAGTATATCAAAACATTTTTTTAAAACCATAGAGCTTCAAAAAAAAAAGGACGGATTCTCTATCCTATACAATATATATATATATATATATATATATATATATATATATATATATATATATATATATATATATATATATATATAATAATTCAAACAAATATATTTAACACAGTATTCAAAATTAAATAATATATTCTTTACCAAAAGTACTTTCAATTGTTTCACTGACAATCTTTATCAACTGTTAATACAAACGTACAAAAAATAAAAATTTGCATTACCCATCATTCAATCTATTCAAATTTCCCACAATTCTGTTGTCTTTATATTAGCCGATTGTTTATTCATCAAACCACCTCTATTCCTAGATATCATCATTGCCTCTTTAATTTTACGTTTTTCACTACACCTTTCAATTTGAATAATTTTTATATCTCTATTATTAAATTTAAAACCATAATTACATGTTTTATTATGATCAAATATAATTGATGGAGTATTCATATTTACTGAAGATATATTTTCTTTCTGTACACGTTTATATAATGTCTTATGATCATTATATCGTTTTTGGAATGTACATTTGGATTCCCCTATATATTTTATTCCACAACCACATTCCAACATATATATAACAGAACTTAATTCAAACTTAGAAATCTTGGCTTTGGATTTATTTATCATATCATTTATATTATTTGAAGAGAAAAAAGAAATTCTACACAAACCACTAAAAAGTTTATAAATTAATTTAGCTTGTTGATTAGATATAAAAGGAATAGAAATCCATTTATCACTTTTTAATTTACTTAATATTTTCTTATTATTACTCTTATTTTGATTATATTTTGTAATTGTATTATAAATAATATTCCTTCCATAAGCAACATTCAACATATCAGTAATATATACATTAATATTTTCAATTTTATCACTAATAAATTTGCACAAATAATCATTTCTAAATAAAAATGACCTCAAACCAGCTAATTTATGACTCATATGAACTTTAGAATTATATGGAATATAACCCCTAATTTCCACAGGCTTTAAAATCATATTATAATCAAACACATTATTATTTCTTTTAATAAATATATCTAAAAACTTTATAGAATCTTCCCTCTCTTCATTTAACACCCATTTTACATTATTAATCATAATTTAACTCATTAAACAAATTAACTATTATTTCATTATGTGCACATATAAATACATCATCAACATATCTACAATATACTTTAATTCCTTTATATTTTATCTGAGACAATATCTTAACCTCATAATTAGAAATAAAAAAAATACAAAGCTGTGATACCACCGGAAGACCCATTGGCCAACCAAAATTCATTTTATAAAAGCAATCATTAAACCTAACATATATATTATCATTCACAAATCTTAATATTTTAACAATAATATTCCTAATATTATTATCTATAGATTTTAAAAACAAAGCTCTTTCAATAATCTCTATTGATTCAATACGATTAATTGAACCATACATTTCAGATATGTCAAGTGTACACATAACATCATTATTATCAATTTTTATATTTTTAATCCTATTAATAAAATCAAATGATGATGAAATCGTATAATCTCCAAATCCAAGAACATCTTGCATTATTTTTTCAATATATCTACAAGCATTATAATAAAAAAACACCACCAAAATCAACAATTACTCTTAATGGATAACAATTTTTATGCAATTTTATATTTGCAAAGATTCTTGGAAACACTGCAGACGACGGATATAAACTGTAATATGTCTTTGCATCAATAACTTTTTTCTTTTTAGCAGTCATTAAAATGTCATTAATAAATTTCATTCTATATGTATCAATATATATATATATACTTTTTCTGGATTCAAATTTGATTAGAGGTTTTACTTTAATTTCTCTTCTTTTCTCTTTAGATATTTAATACAATTTTCTAGAAATTTATCCCATTGCTCAAATTAACTTGCTTATTATATTTATGTTAAACGTTCTTTTACTTTCTTTTAATCTCATGCTAAAATTATATTTATAAAATTAATATATTCAAACAAAAGTGTCCACCTTGTATGGTGTTCGAAACCCCTTCTAAAGCGAATGTATAATTTTGAAGAAGAAAGGGTTAGAATCACATTTTCGTTTATAGTCAGTGTTATTTCTGTTTCTTTGTATATGAAATATTTCATTTACTTTTTACTTGTTGTATGTGTCTATTGTTGCCTAGGTAGTCTCATGATAATTGATTGAAGAAATTATGTAATGAATTATTATTTCATTCTTATACTAGGTTGCTTGGCAAAGTACTTGTCCTTAGATCATTACCATGGTTAACCTATTCTAATCTGTGTTAATGTTTTATTCATATCCATGATGTACAAATCAACAAGCACAAATTAAGTGTTTATATATATATATATATATATATATATATATATATATATATATATATATATATATATATATATATATATATATGTTTGTAGCACAATTGGGATTTTCTTCAATTCACATGCATATATGTAAGAGCTTATTATATGTAATTTGTAATTAAGTTACCTAATAAAATATTAATATATTAAGACTACATATATGTGCATATTTGACTCAAGTTAAGTTTGATAAGCAGTAAATTGAAACATATATTTAATATGCTGGCAAAGCTAATTAGTCTAGTGAGACATAAATTTTGACTGAACATAACCTAACATCACAAGTATTTAAGATTGTTGTGGGTACAATTATATCACCACAATATATATATATATATATATATATATATATGGTGATATATAGTGATCATATATATATATATATATATATATGATCACTAAATGGAGCTTTACCAATAGCTCTAAACAATCTTTGTTTTTATAAGTGCCAAAAGTGAATTTAAAATCTCTATCATTATCCTCACCACCATACCAGCTGGTTTCGAGCTTATGGATCATGTCAGTGGAGAGCTGGTTGACTAGAAACTAGAACTAAAATACCAACTCAAAAGTCAGCACTTAAAAAACATGTGTCTATAAATTTGTAAACCTTGAAATTATCAGACATGTAAATGTCATCAAATCCAGCTTGACAAACTAGATAGCTATATGAGTCAGAATTCAGCTCAGTTTCACCATATAGTAATAGCCTCTGCAATATATAGCATTGCAAAAACCTTCAAATGTACATTTATAATAATTAAAACAAGTTATAAATTTTATAAGTTGCTTTTAAGCTTGCATTTTATGATCACTAGATGGTGCTTTACCAATACCTCTAAACAAGCTTTGTTTTTATGTGTTCTAATTATTATAAGTGTACGTTTGAAGGTTTTTGCAATGATATGTATTGCAGATGCTATTACTATATGGTGAAACTGAGCTGAATTTAGATCCATATAGCTATCTAGTTTGTCAAGCTGGATTTGATGACATTTATGTGTCTGATAATTACATCCTTTCAAATCGATAGAAACATGTTTTATAAGTGCTGACTTTTGAGTTGGTATTTTAGTTCTAGTTTCTAGTCTCCCAGCCCTCCACTGATGTGATCCATAAGCTTGAAACCAGCTGGTCTGGAGATGGGAATAACGATAGAGATTTTAAATTCTATCTCTTCAGCACATAACAACAAAGCTTGTTTAGAGCTATTGGTAAAGCTCAATCTAGTGGTCATAAAATGCAAGCTTAAAAGCAAATTACAAAATTTATAACTTGTTTTAATATATATATATGTGTGTGTGTGTGTTCTTTCTGTAAATGCAAACTAATTTATAACTTGTTTTAATATATATATATGTGTGTGTGTGTGTTCTTTCTGTAAATGCAAACTAATTTTCAATTATATAGATGATCAAAACTCACAAGCTAGGGATTCAATTGAAATTGATTGTAAGTATGGTTGATTTTTTATTTAAACACTAGCTAAGTTTTTACATATTTATATTCATTACTATAAATATCATATTAAATTAGAGATTTAAATAATTTTTTTGAATTTATTAACAATATTACTTTAGATGAATACTTTGATAAATTTTGATGTTATTTTGCTTTTTATTGACATGCCTGTAAATAATTTTAATGAAGTGTTGATAAATATTCAGCTATCATTTCTAAATGTGAGATTAACTGAATATTAGTTATTAAATATATAATTTTTATATTTGGTAACCAGATACACTAACAGGCATTATGACTAGCTATAGATACATCAATAACACTAACATTGGCCTGAAGTTTTACATAAAACTTAGAAAAAATAGACATATTTGTAATTACAATGTCATCTTGTATTTCAGATAAATTTGATATCTTGATTATTTGATCTTACAATGAGATCGTTCTATTGATATTCTTATTTTTTGAACCGTTTCTATACTTATATCAAAGTTACTAAGGAAACTGGAAATATAATCAATTTTTGCTAAGGTGTTTTAATTAAAAAAGTAAACATAATTTTTGTTGTAAGACACATGTGTAGATAGAAAACAATTATACAGAGAAATATATATTTATAATTCTTTTCTCAATACCCTTCAATTCAACTATCTTTTGTGTCTAGAACATTATAAGACAGATGATACATGCAAATGATTTTCACTTGTCATTTATTAATAAAATTGAATTTATCTAGTTAATAAGTGATTTTAATTTCTTAGGAATTAAAGAGCATCGTCTTTCATAGACAGAAACATTGACGAAATTGGTACAGTTTTTTTTTTTTTAAAATATCAATACTGTTTATTTATTTATTTTTTAAAAAAAAAAAATGTATTTTCACATTCCAAAGCAAAATTCTCTCTAGAATAAAGATGATCATAAGAATCCATGCAATATCTATACTCTTTCATACATCAAACAAACTGATCATAAAATTAAAGTCAGAAAAGAAAAATGTTAGAGAGGAATCTAGTTTTTCAGCGATTAGTTTATACATTAAGATAATAAAAATATGATATCTGTTTTAATAAAATATAAATCCTAACAAAAATTAAACAATATGATTAAAGGTTATTTAAAAATGCTATAATAAAACTAAACTCTACAAAGTCAAAAATAAAAATTGATACTTAAATATAATTAGTATTATTTAGAAATAATTGATAGGGGAACAAAATCATTTAAAGTTCTTCAACAAATGACTATTTGAGGATGAAAATAAAGAGGGAAGGGGTTAGAATGCAGAATTTAAAACATGAACATATTCTCATAATTTACAATAATATGAAAATGTTAGCTACATTTTAATTGTATTTGTTTTTATATATTGGTGTATTTTATTGGCGACTTTGACTTTAGAAAAAAAAAGTTTTGAGTCAGATTAATAAGATACAGTACAATGGTTGCATATATTTAGTAAATCTGACCAAATAGAGTTGTAAGCTATATACATATCAAGTTTTCTCTCAAATAATCATAAATTAATCATTGTTTAACCATGAAAATATTTAAATATATAGATATGTTGAAGATGATAGATGTTTAGTCTTTCAAATTATAAATTCTGAAAGACATTCCATGTAAACAGAGCAAAACTCTCCATACAGTATTGCTACCTGTGCTAAACAGAGTAATCAATGGATGTCAGAAGGCTTGTGCATAAAATCCCTATCTAATGCCTACTCATCCAATATCCCCAGACTAGTTGCTGGCTTGTGGCCTTCATCAGTGAGAAGCTTTGGATCTGAGAGCACTGCATCTAGATCTTAGGATCTAATGCAACCCTCTAGCAACCACCTTTTATCTCCACTTAACTACAAAACTATGAGAATGAAATTGAAAACACAAAAAATATTTTCAATCTAAGCTCTATACCTTATATAGTCATATGGGTCTGAACTCAGTTCAGCACCCATACATTTTGGTGTCTTTGGCTCTTTTACAACCATATCCACCACCATCCTATTAGGAATGATTGGTGTTAAACCATTAAGCATCACATGATCACATTTCCTATACTAGCACATTAATTGTTGATAAACAGAGCAAAACTCTCCATACAGTATTGCCACTGTATTGCATCCATTGATTACTCTGTTTAGCAGAGGTGGCAATACTGTATGGAGGGTTTTGCTCTGTTTATCAACAATTAATGTGCTAGTATAGGAAATGTGATCATGTGACATTCCATGTATTTAATGATTAGTCATTAAATTGTTTTTATCTATAATTTTTAATAGATTCCATTTGTTTGTTTTTTGTAGCCTCATGACAATATGGATCAATATTTTAATGCATGAATATATATATACTATAATAATGATGATGACGATGATGATAATAAAAAAATAAAATTATTTTATCGATGATCGAGTTATCTAATTTTATCTACTTCAAATATAAATAATTTTAAAGCTTAACAAATTAGTTAAATTAGTTTATGCTCTAAAACTGATAAATAGTAAACAATAAAATGATTTTAAGTTGAATAGATATAATTTCTTTCTTACATGACCCATTATTGTAACTTTTTGAATTGATAGCTGTATAGAATAGAATAGAATACGAATTTGTTGATTCACAATCCTCTTAAATTGATTACTAATAAATAATAATTGTTTATAATATTTTTATTATTTTTAAATAAGAATGATTTATTTTAGAATTAAAAAAAATTTTTTTTTCAATGAGAACATATTTTTCTTGATAGCATGCCTTCTCAAATAAAAAATATTTTCTAAAATTGATAACGTGAACAGAATGTTTTGCATTAGCTTCAATTATTTCTGAATTCAGACGTCATTAGGTTTGTGTCTACATCTATGATTAGAATATAAATTGTATAAATGACGAAATTCAAATATAAATTGGAATCACAATTCATATAATAAAACACAATCAATTTATTGGATTAAATTGACACAAATCATTTATAAGCAAATATTTGTTCAAAATGTCACATATTTTATATTGTGTGAGAAAAAGTGTCTCCATATTTCTAAAACTAACTTGTAAGTCAAATTAAATTGACAAAACCATTCACCTCGTTAATTAGTTTTCTTATAAATGTAGATTTTTTTTAAAAAAAATAAATATTATTTTACTCTGCTATTAATAAAATATAATGAAGCAAAATGTAAAAATGAGAAAAAATATACAAATATGTCAATGAACATCACATTTTTTTTGCATACAATATATTCTTCGGAAATAGTGTGAGCAGCTTCAGTTGGCATAAAAATAAGTTTCCTAATATATAGTTACTGGTTTATTGTCTGATCTATATAATAATATAAGAAAGTTATCTTGATGTAAAAACTTTAGGAAATTTTTAATTTCAGGCCATTAGTTTGATAATACAAAAGAAGCTAAATGTGGCTGTTGTATATGTAAATACATTAAATCAGTGGCCTTCAACCCTTGGTTTGTGGCCTGGTGCCGGCGTGAAACTTTTCTAACAGTCTGCACGCTAGACTGGCAAGAAAGTTTGTAATAACAAAATAATGAGTTTAAACTTTTAATTAATATAACCAATTTTTATTTATTTTTTCATCTCATTTTTACCCAATTAAAAAAAAAAGAAAAAAGAACGAATACAAAATCTAGTCAATCATACATAAATTAATTTGTTTTTCTAGTTATCACAGATTTTTATGGGGAGGGGGATAGAATTAAATTTTTTATTACTTTTCTAAAACAAAACTAAAAAAAAGTTTTTTATTATAAAAAGTCTATATATATATATATATATATATATATATATATATAGATAAAGTTTATATATATATATATATATATATATATATAAACTTTATCTTATATATTTAACATTGTTATTTTGATCAGTTATAATAATTATGCTCAGCTTTAAAAAAATGTATCTATAGACTTCTGCTGTCTGTGAAACCTTATCCTTATTTTTGTTGGTCTTCAGAACCTTATCCTTATTTTTACAGGTCCGCAGGTGTGAAAAGGTTGAAGACCACTTCATTAAATCTATCAACAAAGGCATAAACCAGAAACTTGTCTGATACCATCCTGTGCCTTGGATTTTTTTCGATCTTATTAAAGGTGATTCTGGATATTACATTAAAAAGATTGTAAATGTGAAGGCAGAAAATATTGGTACATTACTATTATAAATATATTACTGCAATAAATTGCTATTGAAGCTTATATATGTTCAATTATGAAAAGTAGCTCTTAATTTTTATGTAGCTATAATATATTAATGTTGTATACTATTTAACATTTAGATAAAATATCTAACTATCCCTAGTTTAAATAGTAGCATTTTTTCCACACAATAGTACCACATAGTGTAAAATCTATTAATCAATAGATGTTAGAAAGTTCTGCATTGTAATCCCTACTTTATGTCTTACCATTGAATACCCTCAGAATACCCTCAGATAAGTTCCTATCATGGATTTCATCGGCAAGAAGCATTGGATCTGGGTGTAGTAGTGTACCTGCATTTTTAGATTGAATACAACCAACTAGCACTCACCCTTTACACTTTTGATTAACTACAAAGGTAGCAGCCCAAGCTGAAAATACAAAAATGTTTTCAATCCAAAGTAATTTGTCACAATAGTCATACAGATTTGAAAAGAGTATCTATGTATTTAGGTGTCTTTGTTTTTGGTAACATCATTAAAACATCACATAAGCACCATTTCTTTATGTTTTTACAAACTGTTAAAAGAGGATCATTTTTTGCACTAGTTTCACATAACTCTAGTAATCAATAGATGCTGGGAAGTTGTCATTTTGATTCCTATCGCAACTTGTATAAGCATAAAGAAATAGTGATCATTTGATATTTTACTAGTTTAATATTATTATTAGCCAAGAGTAGAGGTGATTGGATTATTAAAGAATTAATGATCACAAAATATGTAGGTGCTGTAGTGATTCAGATTTGCATGTCCATACAGATACATGAGCTTGGACTGAAAACATTATTGTGTTTTTATTTTGGGCTTATAATTTAATAAATAATCAAAACAATGTTGGTCTTGGAGAGGTTTATTAAATTTAAAGATCCAGATGCATTGCTCTCAGATCCACAGTTCCATACTGATTAAAGCCATAAGATAAAAAAAAATAAACAGAATATTGGATGAAAAGGCATTGATTAGGTATTAAAGTGCACACATGTCTAACATCTATTGATTACTGGATTATATACTAGGAACCACTTATTGTAAAAAAAAAAAAATATCTTTATATATATATATTTACAATATATATATATATATATATATATATATATTTTCCTTTAACAACTTGTACTTGTGCAGGCATAAATAAATGACCATCTGTTTTTTAATGATTGTATTCATAATTTGAGAATAAATATCTCATTTAAACTGACAGACCAGCTAAATGTTTATGATGTAATTATAATATAAATCCATTCTCTATTTTCTCGATTATCATAATATTATTTAAATATTAATTTTAATATGGTACATAATTCAATATTGTAATAGAGATAGTATATCTTTAGTAATTCAGTATTATGATAATTATAACAACAATACATATAAGAATAATGACATCAGGAAGTTATGTAATGTTAAAACATCTCGTTTAGCAAAAATATTACAACAAAAAAATGTAAAAAAAATCAATATAATTGCATTAGTAAATAATGTAATTATATACAAAATACTGAACAAGTAATATTATATATACATGTTCTTACCAACTATATAAATATCTGAATATTTGTAGAGTATAAAAAAATAATTAATTTTTTTAAATTTTATTTTAGCAAAAAAAATGTTAAATTTATTTTTCTCTTCTTTTATTATTGAATGCAAAATCAATTTTAAATTTATTTTCTCTAAGAGTTTGTCAAATTTATATATATATAATTTTATATAATATTACAATACTAGCCAAAAAACTAAACTTTATTAAAAGTATTCCACAACTATGTTTTATCTATTAACACACACACACACACACACACACACACACACACACATATATATATATATATATATATATATATATATATGATTGAATATATATATATATATATATATATATATATATA
Organism: Epiperipatus broadwayi; assembly: GCA_028023455.1. Classification (NCBI taxonomy): domain Eukaryota; kingdom Metazoa; phylum Onychophora; class Udeonychophora; order Euonychophora; family Peripatidae; genus Epiperipatus; species Epiperipatus broadwayi. The sequence goes on from JAQFVV010007966.1 coordinate 11,178, forward strand.
AAATCTTCAACCATTATCAAATTATCAATCCAGTGGAGGATGGTCTCTCCAAGTTCAATCCATCTTCTCTGATTTTTAACTTCTCTTCTCCACATCACCCCTGAACTCTTTCTTATTTCATCCATCTATCTCACATGGTGTCTTTTTCTGGGTCTTTTACAACCTCTTGGAATCTAGTTTAAGATTTCAATTGTCCATTTATTATCAATTCTTCTAGTAATATGTCCAGCCCAACTCCACTCACTCGTTTAATTTTTTCAATGAGGTCAGTAATACCTATTTGTTCTTTTACCCACATATTGTATTTTCAATCTCTTCTTGTTACTCCTAACATGCATTTCTCCATACTTCTTTGAGTGGTCTGAAGTCTCTGTATTGCTCTTCTATTATGTGTCCAAGTCTCAGATCCATAAGTAAGAGCTGGTAAAACACATTTATTAAAAACCTTCCTTTTCAAACACATAGGCATATATTCTTTTAGTATCAAGTTATTTTTACCAAAAGCACTCCAACCAAGTTTAATTCTATGATTAATTTCATCCATTATGTTTCCATCTGCCAAGTTATTTGTAACTGTTAACTTCTAACTCTTCATAATCAATCTTTATTTTTATATTTTGAGAAAATCCATTAAACATTACTTTAGTCTTTTTAACATTTATCTTTAGTCCTTCTTTGTCAATTTCATCTGATATCTCATGCAACACACACATGCATATATATATATAATTCAAAATAATTAATATAAAATTAAAAAATAAATAAAATAAAAACTCATAAGATAGCAGTTATTGCAAAATATTAAATATGTTAAAGCATAATAACTAATACAAAAACATGAACTAATATTAAACTATATTTTATGTCCTTAATATCTATCATACAAATATGTATTATGTCAATAAATAACATATTCCAATAACTAGTTTGTGGATAATTGAATGTTTTTATATGGGGGTGTGTGTTTTATACTCTTTATAAATGAAAATTATATACGTCTTATGGTTTTGAATATAATTTAACTTTTTCCTTAAATATCTAGAATATAAAGCTGACAGATATATGAATGAATTAAACCCATAAATAAGAAAACAAACACTAATTACCAATTTAAATAAGGTTGAAAAATAGTTTGTTTAATAATGTAGTCTGCATTGAAAAATGAATTAGGTTGTTTGTTAAATAATAGCCAGTGAACAGGTAGTTATGACAAACCACTAATCAACAGACAGGAATGTATTAAAGCATCTGTGATAAAACATTAATCAACAAACAAAAGCTATGAAAGTTGATGTTAGTATAAAGATCAAATTAATTGAGATTAGATTAATCTTAGATTAACAGAACAGCGAAGAGAATTTTTGCACTCTCATCATGTAAAAAAGTAAAGTTAGAGGGATTATTAATAATTTCCTTAAGATTATCAATGTAAAGAGTCATAAATTATTATTATGATCTACTTTTATTTGAAATAAAATTGATAGTATATGCTGCAATTTCAATAACATGTGGGCTTAGAAATACCTTTTTTTGATTAATTTGTATTTTTATTCTACATAATCCAAGAATCACCAATTGACTTTTTTTTTAATTTTTGAAAGCTTTGAGAAAAAAAAGCTTTCTGAAGCTAATATTACCACCCTAAAGAAAGCAAATTTAATTTTATAAAAAAAAATGTTTGTCTCCAATTTATGTAACAAATTATAAATTTATGTACATTTTCTTACAAAAATTCTGTAAACCGGAGAAGTGTATTCAAATATGACAATAAATTTTGTTACACAAAAAGTTTTAAATATATTACAAACTACTATTGTTAACATAGATATATAAAATTGCTTAATCTCTAAAGTTTTCTTAGTTAAGATTTAATGAACTTTTAAAATATTATTTAAATATTTTGTTGAATTTTGCAATTTTGTTATTTGTAATGGATACATTATACTCAGTTCTTTACTATTTTCCTATTAATCACATTACCAGTTTTTTTATTAATATGCCTATACAAAAATGATATCTATAGTTAGAAAAAAAAGATATGGATACGAAAATGTATAGTTAATTACACAGGATCAGATCTAGATAACTATTGAAGCAAGTTTATTTGAGTTAAAATCATGTGTTTCCAGTTTTAATCTTATAGTCTCAATAGCAAATTGGAGGCTAGACATCATTTTAGATGAACAACTGCAATACTTCCTGCTTTAAATACACAAACCTTATTAAGAAAGGCAAAAGCTAAAAATCAATCTGAAAATGGAGATTTAAATATGCTGTTATCTGGAAACACTTATTGCCCGAGCATACTAGAGATGATTATAAAATAAAAAACCTTGGTATTTGTGTAAGTTAAAAAAATAAGTTGTCTGTTAATAATTATGATTATGTGACACATTTGCAATGTTTATTAACTCAATAGCTATTATTAACTTGCCTTTTTAAATAAACAAACAATTAAACAGTGACAACGTCTCAATACTGTAATGCTACACAGCTTTATAGTTAACTAAAAAGAAAAAAAAGTTGGCTGCTGCAGTGTTGCATTGCATCATAAGATTTATGTATGTAGTACTTTCAGATTCAAGGCACCTCACTGATAAAAACAACAAGATAGAAGCTAATTTAAGAGTATTGGATGATTAGGCACTAGATAAACATTTTATGCATAAATATTTTTGAATCCATCGATTATTTTGGTTTCTACTGGGTGACTCTACAATATAGAGAGTTTGTTACTGTTTATATTTTAAATTTCGATATGTTACTTATTTAAAAAATAAATGTTAGACACATAATATGCATGAGAAAATATATATTGATTAATCAATTGAATATTTTCATTATGGTTTTATATTTTATGGAAACCAAAGATTATTAGTATTTGTTCTAGCTTATTAATATTAATTATTAAAAAAAAACAAAAAACATTATTTTATTAGTTTTTGTCCTTCCTAAAACAATATATATATATATATATATATATATATATATATATATATATATATATATATATATATATATATATATATATATATATATATATATATATATATATATATATATATTAAAACAGAATTGTAATTATAATAAAAATAATAAATTTAATGGTAATAAACTATTATAAACAATCCTTAAATCCACAGAAGTACTTTCAGGTAGTTTTTTAAACCTGCCTCAACTGCCATTAAATTAAAAAACAAAAAAACAAAAACAAAGGGGAAACAAATAACATCAATTCAAATCCCACAAATCTTGTATTTTAATGTTAGCAGCTTGTCTATTCATTAAATGCATTTTATTCCTATTTATAAAAATTGCCATCTTTTCTTTTATTATGGTTTCTCTCATGAATAATTTTCACATTTCCAAAATCAAATTTAAATTTATATTTACATGTTTTTTTCGTGATAAAAGAAAACTGGAGACATTAAATCACCATTATTTTTACTTTTTACAAGCTTATATAACAATTCATGCTCCCTCAAACTCTTCTCAATACTGAACCTAGATTCACCTACATATGATAGCATACAATCACAAAAAATTGATATATGATATTACTTTTTTACTTGACAGGTATGACATCTTTAAAATTATTGACTAATTTATTAATATTGTTTGGAACATAGAATGAAACAGTCAACACATTCTTATATATCCTTAAAAAATTTCACTTGTGGATTTGAAATAAATTGAATAGATATCCATTGTTTACTATTAATATTCATTTCCTTTAAACCATTATAACTTTTTTAAATTGACATAAAGTATTGCTTATTTATTCCATTTTATAAACAACATCAAACATTTCCTTGGCAAATATCTCAATATTTTTCTGTTTACCACTTTGGTAACAACATAATTTTTTATTACTAAACAAAAAAGATTTAAAACTTGCCATATTACGCATAATTGATACTTTTGATTTACAATTTATATATCCCCTTTTTGCAGTGGCTTAATTATTAATTTATAATTTAATACACTGTTATCTCTTGTGATAATTAAATCTAAATATTTCATATTTTTGTCCTGTTCCTTTTCAATAGTCTATTTCAAGCCATTCAGCTTATTTAATTTCTCTACAAGCAAGTTTATAGTATTTGTATTTCCACAAACAAAAATATCATCCACAAATCTTTTGTAAATTTTAATATCTCCAAAAGTACACATATTTAATATATTACTCTCATATGTAGATAAAACTGCAAACTTGTGCAACTACAAGCAGACCCATAAGCCAACCTTTAGACATTTTATAATATTGACCTTCAAAAGATGCAACAATGTTATCATTAAAAACGTTTAAAGAATCAACAATAAACTTTATTATATATTTATAAATACTTTTACTTTTTAATGTATGTTTATTTATTTTTTATGGAATTCATTCTGTCAATAGATCCATACATTTCTGTAACATCCAATGAGGCAATAACATCATTGTCATTAATTACCAAATTTTTAATACTATTTACAAAGTTAAATGATGAAGCAATAGTATTTCCCCCAAATCCTAAAAAGTCTTGTAAAAGCTTATCAATATATTTAGATGTCTGATACATGAATGAGCTATCAAAATCTATCACAACTTGCAAAGGATTACCTTCTTTATGTAATTTTATATTTACAAAAATACTAGGACATATAATACAAGAATGATATATCATATAGATACATTATTACTTAAAGCTTTATTTTTAACACTTTTTAAAAATATTGTTAATAAATTTTATTCTTTGACCATCCATATTATTATATTCTGGAATCAAAAAAAACCAAGTTTCTCCATTTGCACTTTAACTTTATCAATATATTGACATTTCATCATTAAACACATACACAGTCCTTTGTCTTCTTTCAAACAAATCATATTATCATTCTTTAATATCCATCTAAATTCTGAAATAGACAATCCCCATGATTTATCATAAGGTATTGTATTAAATTTATTACAATTATTTTTTTTAATAATATCATGAGCAAAATGATCATTACCAGGTCATTTCAAATGAATTTTGAACAGCTGCAATTAGTTCCAAATTATAATCATTCCAATTACTACTGACATATTTAGCTCCATGACTTAAAATGTATTTCTGAATCAAATGTATCTTATTGTTTGATAAATTAATAAAGTTTAACTTATTATAAGCTTGTGGGTACCACTTATTAAATAAAAAAATCATTTTTTTTTTCAAATTTATTATATAATTTAAGTTCAATTTATTTAAATCCATTTTCACATACAATTTTATATTTGTTCCAAGCACACTATTCATTTAAAATTATTAAATGTTCAATTGTTTTTAAATATTTTTGAATATTTTCAAATATTTTCCAAGCAATATTAATAAATTAGTCAAATAAATACCTGTCAAGCAGAAAAGTAATATCATATATCATTTTTTTTGTGATTGTATACTATCATATATAGGTGAATCTAGGTGCAGTATTGAGAAGAGATTGAGGGAGCATGACTTGTTATATAAGCATGTAAAAAGTAAAAATAATGGTGATTTAATGTCTCCTTCAGTTTTATTTGATCATGAAAAAACATGTAAATATAAATTTAAATTTGATTTTGAAAATGTGAAAATTCTTCATGAAAAGAGAAACCATAGTAAAAGAAAAATTAAAGAGGCAACTTTTATAAGCAGGAATAAAATGCATTTAATAAATAGACAAGCTGCTAACATTAAAATATGGGATTCATGGGATTTGAATTGATGACATTTGCTTTGCTTTTTTTTTTTTTTTTTATAATTTAATGGAAGTTGAGGCAGGTTTGAGAAATTAACCGAAAGCACTTTTGTGGGTTTAAGGATTGTTTATAATAGTTTATTCCATTATATATATATATATATATATATATATATATATATATATATATATATATATATATATATATATATATATATATATATATATATATATGAGAGGTATGTTGCAATTTAAAACATATATACATGCCTTAAGTCTGAGTTTAGAAAACACTGAATGTAATTGAAAAATCATATGTCACTGGAAAAAAAAAATCCAGTCACTTCAAGAATTGGAATAATGTATCTTCTAGAGACAATTACCATTATTCAAATCTATAAATAACACAGTTTTTTTGATAGAAAACTTACACTCATGTCTAAGATGCAAACTAAATTTTACAGTTCAACATTTAGGCATAAACTTTTTAAGCCATTCATGATAACATAACTAAGGGGCATAAATAAATCATTAAGGCTGACAAATGAAATTAAACAAAAAGTAGATAAATTAGTTAATAAGCTTAAGAGAACAGTATTACAACAAGACATTATACAATTAAAGATGGAATGTGAAAAAAATAGTATTTAAACAATTTGATCGATGGTATTAAATGATGTTAGAGAGATGAAGAAGAGATTACATTAAAAGGAAAAAAGGAAGTTTCTGTAATATATGAGATAGAAAAGTGAATATAGTTAACAGTTTGTTAAAAAAAGAAGCAATTAATGTATATCAATATAAGCAGTAGAATCAATGCAAACAAATGTTAGGGAATATATATATATATATATATATATATATATATATATATATATATATATATATATATATATATATATATATAATACAAAATGAGTAAAATTAGAGTAAATAATGAGTAAAAGTAATGGTATCAGATGGCAAACAAATAACTTGAACTAACTTTATGAATTTGTGACAAGTAGGGTCAAAAACAGAAAAAAATCAGTATAGAAAATGAAAAATAATAAGAACGAAAATCAAACAGTGTTACAAAAATTGATGAGAAAAAAAATAAAAAAAAATAAAAAAAATTAATACAAAAATGGAAACAAGTGATGAGAAAAAAAATAATAGTATTGCAAATGATGACACATTATAAAAAACATAGTAGTTAAAAAATACAATCAATTCTGAAGACAAATAAAAGTTAGAACAAGATGACCAAGAATGTGAAGGAATTTTTAAAACAAATGAAATAATTATGATAAAAAAGAAAATAAAAATGAATAAAAATAAGACCAAAATAAAATGTGTAAAATATATCCCCGAAAATCAAAGAATCATCATAAAATAAAAAGATATATAAATAGAATAAAAGAAATTAGATAAAATGAAACTGAGAGAGAAACAGATAGAAAACAAAGTTGAATGAAATGTTTCAAAAACACAAGAAATCAGATAAAAAAGAAACCAAAGGAGAAATAGTGAAATGAAATTAAAACTACAAAATCTTGGGGAAAATGTGAAAAGTAAAGATCAACAACCAATAAAGTCAAATAATATGAGAATTGAAATGGAGCATCATCAATTTTAAGAAAATATTAGTGTCATAGTAGAAAATATTAGAGCAAAGAAATTATTTTGAAGAATGAAAACCTTTATACAATATATAAATAAAAATCCCATAAACAAAATTAGAGCAAAGGAAATGTGTAGAGTAACTAAAGAAAAAAAGAGATCATGAGTTCAAACAACCAGAAGGTAAAAAAGAACATAGCAAAATAAATATCCACACAATATAAAACAGTTTTTTTAAAACAAAAAGCATATAGTACTGATAGCTGGAAAAAAGACTCTACGGAAAATATCACAAGAAATATCAAAATTGAATCAATATGCTCTTGAGAATTAAAAAATACAGAAAAGATATGGAGCAAATTCCATTGAAAACTTAAGTATTAAGAACAAATACTTTTCATTAACTAATATGTATCAAATATTAATGACCAACATTAAACAATAAGGTGCCTCTAATGATTCATGACATATCTAATTGTCATAGAAAAGTGGTGTAGGCTATATTCAATTTTTTTAGCAGCAGTTGTATATGTTAAACATTTTGATTCCTTATGCATTATCAGAACAATAAATTATACACAGAATAAGACAAAATTTACCTAGTAGAAGAAAAAAAATGTTGATAAAAAAGAATGATTTGATAATATAATATAATCCATTAGTAAGTTTCTTAATACTAGTGACATAAACAACCAAGATCTTAAAAAAGAACCACATATATCCAAGGTTACATGTCACTTTGACATTAAGAAGAAATAAGTGTTAATAATATATCCATCATGGTAGTTTGAAGAATAAATCCCAGAATTAGAAAAATAAAAAAAGAACACCAAAAATGGGAAAGATGAATAATAATCAAAAAAGAGATTAAGAAATTACTCATTTGCCTAAAAAAGATCATAGTCCTACCAATTTGATCATTAATGTATCCGGAGTCTATTGAAACAAAATTAATACATACATATAAAATTATGTGTTGATAAATCCCAAGAGTCCTAAAAATAATTTATCACTTCAATGGTCAATAACATTCTAGAAAGATAATGAATGTGAGGTTATTAACATCAAAATACTGAAAAGAAAGTTACTTCACCTGGAAAAAAATTGAAACAGAACAAAACTTTTAATATTCACTAAAGTTTCCCATGACATTTCCCAGAGCTTTTTATTTTTTTAAAAAATCAGAATTAGTACAGAGCCACTACCATATAATCAAGCAATATGGAGAGAATGCATTACTCAATAAGATTAAAAAAGAAATTGAGATTACATATTATGTCCAATGCATAAACATTTTATGAGAATAAGATATGAAAATTATTGTCAGAAAAAAAACTGATGATTAAGAGTTAAAGATAATTTTAAAAATTCATTGAGAGAAAGAAGATTAAATATATGTTGGACAAATTTGTAAAAGCAATTAAACATAGGAAATTAATATGCCATGAATATATCATGAGCTATTTGTTGTAATATATGACTAGAGATATTTTGCAATCCTACATTAAGATACCAGATGCTTTAGATCTGATCTTATTTTTTATTATTTTGTACCAAAAATGTAATTTGTAATAGTCAAATATTTATTATTCCTACAATAATTCATGACTCTATTTTTGGCATTATTTCCAGAGGCTTCTTATTGATGCAACATTAGTTTGTTAGACATTATGAAATGGTATATAGTCCAACAGTTCAGCATCTGAAGATCACCAGTTTCTCAGACCAATGCTACCCTTAAAATTTTGACATCATGATTAATGAATGTGAGTGATGTTGATAAACCTAAAGCATAATTCTAGAAGGTATGATATTGTCAAATGAAGTTTTAATATTCTAGTGGATAATCTCTTATACATGTGTGTTATAACATAGGTACTATTATAATTATTATATAGACAATATCTATACTTACAAAAATAACAACTTTAAAACATTATGGACACAGATCAAACATATCCTATTACTGAGTCAAATTTTAGAATATAGATTAAATCAATGTCCACACTATCAATAGAAAAGCTGGCAATATATATATATATATATATATATATATATATATATATATATATATATATATATATATATATATATATATATATATATATATATATATATATTTGCACTTTGAACAGATTACTCTCTTATATCATTTTAATAAATTTAAATTTGCTTCTTCCCATATACTAACTCATATCAAAACGTTTAACTTTTAAAAAATTTGACAATACATTAAAATTTGGTAAAATATTATTAAAAATAATATTTTGTTTTTATTTGTTTAAAATGATCTTAAAAATTATTTCTATTGAATTAACAAAAAACCATTTGTTCAATTAAAATTAATTATTAAAAATAAATACAGTAATTACGTATGCGTCTCAATGTAATAAAAAGAAAAGAGCGCAAATTTAGGAGAGATCGTCTGTTAGTTTGATTTTGGAGGAAGAAAGAAAAGAAAATGGTAAAAGGCAAATGGTGTAAATTTGATAAGCTTATTTTAAAATAGTTAATAAGTAAACGGATTACCACAAAATTTGCTATAAACATAAATATAACATAGTGGTAATTAATTATAAGATGAATTGCTAAATTTAAAAGTCTGTTCAAGTCGGCTGGCCAAGTGGATCGAATCACCGGTAATAATTTCCCAATATTACAATTTTAAAATGTCGGAGCTTCCCAGTTTAAATTTAAAAGAATTAATTGCAAGAATTTGGTATGTTTTAAAATGTTTATTATTCTACAATTTGGAAAAATTAAATAAGTATTTTAATTACAGAATTTTTTTATGAATATAAAAATTTGCTTTTTAAAAAAAAGAAGAAGTTTAAACTCAAGTAAAATGTTAAGTTATCAACATAGTTTAATATTTCCGTATCTAATTCTAATAAAAATATAGTATTGATTAATATTTAACTTTACAATGACAGTAATCTATTTGCTAGTTAATTTGTTTAACATTTGGATAATAAATAATCTTCAAAGAATTAATCAAAGCTATTTTCTAATTTTATCGTCAGTTGGAATGATTGAATTAATTGCTATAATTAGTATTCCTAGATTTAAGCGTGGATGAATAAATATTCGCATGGATGTGATAAACTTGGAACATTTTTAATAGAGAAATGTAGAGATTAATAACTTTTGAAAAACATTTTCATTTAAATTCTGTGTGTCATGTTTTTGAAATTGTTTCATGTTTATGTAGCCACGTAAAATCGGTAATCTAATAGTGATTATAATAACAAATACAAACGGATAAAATTGCATGTATGGAATTCAACTAAAGATATAGCTATTGCTTCATATATTTATTGTTCGATGCATCGTACATGGATTCCACGGATCCTATTTGGAATTATAAAATGCTATACAATCCAATTTGTGATACACGCACCTGCTATAATTCATGTAGTGAACTATAAAATGCTATACATTTAATTTATATCACACACACACCTGTTAAATTTTATGTATTTGATGAATAATGTATTATTTAATTTTATCGTTATATGAACTTGCATGTGAAGTTCAAAAGTTATATTTATTAAGTTTAAATTAATAGGGGTTGAATAAAATATTTATTCAAGATAATAGTGCTCGCGAAAAAGCTTGAAAAGTACGAAATGAATTCATGAGATGTATCAATCTTTGTGAAGTATTTTGTAAGTCTTTCCAGATTTGTATTCCTATACTAATATTACTTATACTATATTACATATGTTTTAGTTTAAGCAAGATAAGTAGTACATTAGTTGTCCTGATTAGTCTAACATTTTATTATGCAAGAACCAACATTTGCTGAAGTGTCAGCGTTTTCTGAATGGTCAGAATAATTGAGGGGGATGATTTTGAACTTTAATGTGAAGTAAATAGTAATGTTATTTTAGAATGTTAAAAGGCATTAATCTGTGCCGGTGGTTAATCCGCAGATTGTTTAATTGCCAATTTTGTATTTTATACTCATTCCTGCACTGGTGGTTAATCCGTGGAATGGTGCACTTGTACTTATTGCTTTATGATGGTGAATAAATCCACCAAAGTGTTTAGTGTTATTTATTTCCTACGTGTAGATGAATACATCCACAGGAATATGTTTGCTTCACAGATATAAGTTGGGCAAAGTATTTTAGTTAATCTGCTAAATCATCTTCTTTCATTTGTAAGCATAATTTATAGATTAGATCATCAAATGGTAGCAGGACACTCTATTCAAGTTACTAAATAATGATTAACTGTTGGTTGATTATTATTTACCGGAATGTAAGTTTACATTTTCACTTTATTTAATGATTACATTATAGCTAAATCCTACAGATATAATATTATTTATTATATTATTATAAGTTTACGGTAGGGATTTATTGAATCTGGAAATGACGTTAAATATTTCATGAGTTTGATGCTGAATTTCGTATAATCTCCTCAATATTCATTATATTAGATTGAAATAAGGTATAATTAGATTTTAAAACTGTACCTATGAGATGTTATTGAAGAAAGTCAATGGAATTATCATTTATTTATTTTATTTGTTTATTTATGTTTTTAATTATAACATTGGAATTAATTACTTATTATTCATAAATTTGTCAATAAAAGTTGATTTATAATTAAACTTACTGTGCCGTTGCTATGTGTCATTGGATAGAGCATACATTATAGAGCATACATTGAATTACATATTATCGTCAACATGATATAAGAGTTTATAAATATTTTTGAGAAAACATTTGGATGCTTTTCGTCTTTGGTAGTTTATGGTGTGTAAGGTACAATAAAATCCCATTTACCTTTTTCATCATTGTGGCTTTGCGTAGTTGATTCTATTATAAAATATAAATTAATTATTAAACTTATAAACAGATTTACCAAATAATGATATGATTCAATATATTTACTTAACGTTTTTAAATTGTCATTTGTCAGTATAATAAGAGTCTCAATAATATAGTAAACTATAAAAAAAGAACCCAAGTATTTATATTTATTTAATGCAAAGCTTTACCTGGACTAGCATTCGTATTAAAAATCATATAGATGGTTTAAAATTTCATAATCTTATGTAGTTCCACAAATTATGCCATCTTGTACAAGGTCGGCCATAGGGTCGCATACCATAAAAATCGCAAATTAAGGTTTAAAAGTAATAACGTTGCACTTATAATTTGTTTAATGTATTTTATCATACTACTATGATAGGTCTTCGCAGTACACCCTGGCTGCGATCAAATTAAATCATAAAAGTTTATGTTAGATCATTAGTTTGGTCTATGGTAAGTTGCTCCAGATGTTGATTGTGGTCTTTGGTGCATAAAATAGATAGCATGATGTGCTTTTGGTTACAGCTCTTAATAGCTGACAATGTGCAGTGGGAGTTGATCAGTGATCAAGGTTACAATTCTTAGTGCACTTATGTTTTGCTGATATTACGTAGTTGGGACACAATCAAATGGTTACAATTTTTGGTGCCACAATGAGTTCAGCACAATAGGTAGTTGAGAGGGCAATGGCCTTCGATGGCTATAGTTGGCCATGAGAAGATTTACGGTCACAATTTTGGCTGCCCAACTACAGGGGCCTTCGATGGCCATTAGCTGGCCATCAAGATTTACGGTCACAATATATATATATATATCATTAGAAACCTGTCAAAACTTAGACAATTCCAATATCAATAACAATCAACAATTTCTAACTATTGTCAAAGGTAATGGTCATTAGTATATGTAAGGAAAGCCTACAAATGGAAATCGATATTTCTTAAAATTACCTAATACATTCAACGTTAAACGTAATGATAATGAATAAATGAAACATGTAGAATGTTTATCTAATGCTCAGGCTAACTAAGCTAATAGTGCACGAATATAAAAATAAAGTATCAAGATTTAGATTAATGTGGAATGAAGTATAAGCAAATACATCTTTTAGATTATTAAAGTATAATTTAAATTGCCAAGATATTTTATTGTATTCAAACTATATTTTTTAAATATGTAATAAATATTAATGTCTTTCTACATTATTAATATTATTTACTTCACAACCTTCTTAATAATTTATATTATTTAACTTCTCAGGAATTCCCGACAGAATTTATTACAAGTTATAATATATAATATATATTAAGATGTGGATTAAAAAAAATAAATGATTGCGATGACCTATTATGAGTAATTACGGAAACCAATTTAATTAAAAAAAATGAAAATTATTAATAAAAAACAATAATAACAATTAAATATAAACATATAAATATTAATAAACAATGGTGTGAGTGAATGCAAATATAATTTATATACCTGGAGTTATGTAGTCATATATGGAATTTGAACACAGACTTTCAATCCCCAAAAACTATCCAATTTATCTCATACAACCAATATATGTAACTAATTTTATGCATGTGTGTGATCATGTGTATCGGTTGTATCAGACATATTGGATAGCTGAAGAGAGGTGGAAAGTTTTTGGTCAAATTCCTTATATAAATATTAAATAAGTAAATAAAAATATTCCATATCAAAAATACATTTATGAATTGACGTCTACATATTTATTAACTTTATTATATTATTACGTGGACTTCACAATCATATAGTGCGGACAATATACTAAGAAACGAAAATAGACTTTATACTAGCACAAATATTGCTAAAATAAATATATAAAGTTATAATTTGTAAGACTTAATTAGAATGTCAAATTTGTTTACTATTTTATCATCAAAATAAACATAAGCATATTAATTTATATTTCATAATGACATTTACATTATAGATGATTATTCGATACACATATTTTCATTAATATAATGCATAAATATTTATACATAAAAATTTACTCTCTTTACATATATATGAAAAAAAAAAAAACATACTTTTATTTAAATAAACTAAAATAATTACTACTATTTTTTTTACTATTTACTTTAAACTCTTTTGATAATAAGATAATTTTTTGTATACCAATCAAACACATTATGCAATAAATGAATTAGCTGATAAATGTTGTTTTTCACTTACAAAAAATGTTAACTAAATTACGATTGACCATTGTAAGCTCAATATTTATTATATGCACCAAAATTTTATAATTAACTTATATACATTTTATATAAAAAATAATAATTAATTGACTGTTCAAAATCTATATATATATATATATATATATATATATATATATATTTTCCACTGCAAATTCCCAAGTCTTCGGCATATATTAATGCCAAATATAATTCATAATTATTATAAGTTACTAGCATTTCAGAAAAAAAAAATATTTATTTTTGATGACTTGCTTTTCAATTTCTCACTATTTTATGATGTTGGATCTGATCATTATTTATATATCAGCAATAATATTAATTAACTTGTTCAAAATATTCTCATAAAATTATATCACAGTACTCCATTCTGGCATAACACTATTTATCACAATGAGCGGAATTTATTAGATGTCATATATCTAGATTCTGAAAAGTCTGTGAAGATTCCTGTAAAGTCGTTTGTGAAGCTTATTCTATAATATTCATTTTAACTTTCAAATAACCTTAGTTATATATGTGCATTAACTTTTGTGCTGTTTATCTAATGGGGTCAGAAGTTTAAATCGTTTTTCATGATACCATACTTATGTCAACATCCTAGTTATTATTTATATGGGATTTTATGTTGTGATCTCGAATTTCACCTATTTCCATGGTTTTCCTATTAAGAGTAAAATCTATCCATCTATGAACGCTCCTTTTTAATACTATAGCTTTCTATGGCATTAAAATACACTTTACAAACTTTATAAAACAAATATTATCCAATATTTGTAAAATAATTAAAAATAAAATTTTACAAATTAAAACGCCTACCTTAATTTTCGTCTCACTAAATAGTTGTAAACACAAATGTAGAAGATAATATTTTATTATAATTTTATATCATCTTAAACGAATCATATGCATTTTATTTATTTTATTTTTTCTCATATCACTCGATTTTAGAGGAAATATATTTCGTTTCAATAGAAATTAAAGTAACGTTTCACTTTCAAGGGTTAAGTTAAGATTGGTAACCATTTCACAAAATTACTTTTTTTTTTCATATATATGTTTCAATAGGATATTAATAAAAAAATAACAATTTACACTTAGATGTGTATGGATCTATATATATATATACTTATAAATGGTATTTAAAATGAATCTATTTCTAACAATAAACGCTTTGTGAAGTTTATAAGGGAATAGCTTGTGTGATTTACATGATAACAGTGCTGAACATTAGGTCATTAGAAAAAAAGAAAAGAGAGACAACAATTTAGATTGTAAAAGAAAACACCTTGTTTTTATTCTTTTTTGAAATCTTTCCATTTTCATATTGCTTAATTTCTTAAAAGTTTTGTTTCAAAAAATGTTTTTCGTGTTATAAAGAAAAATTAAGAAATGTATGTGCTTAGGAATGTTTATATTAAAGGATAATCCAACACGATTAGTTAAACAGCAAAGTTAGCATCAGTTCCACAAAGGCAAGCTTAAACTCGAATTAAAGCACAATACCGATCAAAAATGCAATTAATACCATAAAACAGAGGATTTTATTGCTTCCAACGGAAATTAGGAATATGCACATTTAGATTTGAAAAAGACATACATATAATACGAGAATTCAAGGATAATAACAATAAAATTGTCTAGGAAATTAGAATATAATACTAGAGATTAAAAATGGATATATATATATGTATTGTAGAGAATCAAATTTGGACTATTCGTATTTTTATTACTACACCTAGAGATTATATATATATATATATATATATATATCTATATATATATATATATATATATATATATATATATATAATTTTCTTACTTATATTGACAAATCTTTTACTAACTCTGTATACTATTTATGCGCATTCAAATACCTGAAGATCATATTGCATTATAGTAAATCATATTATTTTCATTCTAGAGATAAAAAATAATAATGGCAAAGTCAGATAAATACCTTGGAAAGTAATATATAGTACTACCGGATATGAAATATGTAATAATATTATAATTCGATGTTTGTATTTTTTCAAATCAATATACTAATCTTATAATTGAATATTTATAAATAAAGTAAATAAATGTATGTAAAGTATAACTTGAAAAATTTTATTCACTTAGGAGGGCTTTCGTTGTCAACTAAAACTTTGAAAGGCTAAACTTCCCACAATTCTGTGATCTTAACATTTGCTGCCTGTCTGTTATTTAAGTCTTGTTTGCATTTGTGTATAAGCATAGCTTCCTTTATTATATATATATGGTTTTTTTTTTTTTTTTGAGAAACCTAGCTATAAAACACTGTGTTATGATAACGAACTAAATTAAATTAAACACTAAATACTAATGAACAAAATTTTATTAGTGATCTATTATAAATGATTTTTAAACAATGTTGAGGCCATTAATCTTCCATAGATGTGTGCATACATTAGTTTTAAAATGCATGTATATACTATGGATAATATGTAAGTCATCACATTTATCAACTGTTCAACTCCATTTTAAGATTTAATATATGAAAGAGACAGTGAATATTGACTATGATGCTTATGAAAACAGAATACCATTGTTTTAGAGATCTTGGTAAAACTCCATCTATTGATCATTAATACAAGCAATAGCAGGTTTTGTATATAAAACTTGTTTTTCTTTTTTATAAATGTACCTTTACAGTTTTCTTGCAATGATATAGATAAGCTTTGGCTATGTGGAGAAACTGAACTGATATCAGACCCATATAGTTATCTGGTTTGATAGGCTGAGTTTGAAGACATTAACGTGTCTAAAAAATTCATGCTTGTAAACTGATAGAAACGTTTTGCATAAACACTTGGAGTTAGTGTTTAGGTCTAGTTTCTAACTCCTATCCCTTCACTGATGAGAGCAAATCAGCTTGAAATCAGCTGATCTGAGGGTGGAGCAAAATGAAAAAGACAGTGAATATTGACTCTGACATTTATGTAAACAGAATACACTTGTTTTGGAGGTCTTGGTAAAGGTCCATCTATTGATCATTAATACAAGCGATAGCAGACTTTACGTATATAAAACTTGTTTTTCTTTTTCATATATATATATATATAAATACATATACATATATATATATATATATATATATATATATATATATAGTGTATTGTATTTGTTTTGGTACAAGTTGTATTAGCAGTTTAGAATTTTAAATTATCAAATTCTCAAAAAGAAAATTATATTTTAGTTTTTAAATATCGATTGCATTTTTTTAAACAATATAATTTATATATATATATATTTTGTAAGTTAAAGAGGATAAAAAGAAGATATAAAGAGAATAACAAAATATACCTTGATTTTTGCTAAGATTCATATCACAAAATTAATTAGCAACATTTCAAAGCTAAAGTTGGAGCATTTTGTTGCCATCGTCAAAGATGGGCACCAAAGAGTTAAAAAGATGATTTTGTGGACAAAATTACTTTAAATTTTGTCAAAGTTAAATGGTGTGAATAGGGTCTGTGTGACTTATCAAAATCAGGCAGGGTATAAAAAGCAAATACATCATGTGTCCAGAATCTTAGAACTTCATCTTCTAAAGAAAACAGTTTAATATAAAATTGATTTTCTACAAAGTCATAAAGATTATGCCAAGCTATTCTTACCAGCATATTGAATTATCATAATATGTGTGGGTAGAGAAAGTTCATTTTCTGATGGTTCTTTCTCTCTGTAGTCTTAAAATGCCAAGAGTGAAGTCATCACCTACCTAAATCTTAAACCCTGCACTACCTACATGCTGTGATAAGAGAGTATAACAGATCTCTATATATAAAAAAAACATGCATGGTAATCTACACAGTAGTTTAAATTGAATAATTCAACTTACCAGTAAGAGACTTTATTTCATAATTTAAGTGATCACCTTCTTGAACTATAAGGATATCAAATGCTGTGTTGCATCAGACTATAAAAAATAATCTGAACCTTAGAAAATAGAAGTGTTTAATAGCAATTTGAATTTTTGTATTTATACTGTTATTCTCTATTTAGTTTTTTAAATAATCATGATTATTATTTAATAAATCATAGACATATACCTTGCATTGTTGTCTATTTAAGTTTGTTATTAATAGATAAAATTATTTTAAATTAAACAATTATTAGGTTATCAAATAAATTGCTGATGCTGTTTTAGAAAATACAATCCTCCAGGTGTAGCAAATAATTTTATAATAGTAACTAATAAAGATAGGGGTGTAGACCTGTGGATTCTTGTATAGACTTCTGGTGACTTTCAAATAAGTTAAAAGCTAGTTCTGTCCTCAACTATTGTTTAAGTTTAGTTACATTAAGCAGGTTATGTAACCAAGAAAAAAAAAGTGCTCGGTAAAATTAGCTGACACATTTGAATGAGGGCATTAGCAAATCGAAAGTACTTTCATCACTGAAGACAAAGAACATAAATTGTATAAACATGAAGGTACTGATGGACAGTATAATGGTGAAGAGTAAATGTTTGAATACATATACAATCAAAAAAAATCATGACAATTCTTCAAAATTGCAATTAACCAACAACTTAAGATTGTCTGAATGACTTATTGACATTTTACAATACTATAATTTCATTACTATATATTCAAACCATAATAAGCTCTAAAACTTTGTAAGATTTTATGTCCTTGATATATAAATATAATTATATATTTACCTCTGATTATAAAATTAAGACTATGGTTTAACATCACAATATGTGTTAACAGTTATATAATTATTGTACATTGGATTTATTTTCAATGTTTTAGAAATTTTATTTATTATTTAGTATTATCTGATGAGAATACATTATTATTTTTTTATTAAATTCTAAACTGTAGATCTTACTTATTTAATTAACTAAAGGATAACCAGTACAATTAGGTTCAAATGGATATAAATAAATAAGGTTTCCATTGGTATACAGTTCAATTATTCCCATCTTATATATATTTTAGATGATTAATAGTTAAGCCTCTAACATTAAAAATTTTATCACATTTATAAGAGTTAACATTTTTTTTATTTCAAATCTATTTTCAGAATGTAGTGGTATAGATTTAAAGACTGAATGAACTAGAAAGTTTAAAATCTTTCATTTAATTCATTTAATCTTTTATAAATCTGGATTTAATTTATATTTATTAGAGTCTCTGTCTCTTGGGCATCATATCTATATTGTCCCCTTTATACTGTTACAATTTGTAAATATATTTTGAACATACTATATAAATCAATAGTTTTATTATATTGGTCCTATAATAATATACCCAATGTTACTTTCAAAATCTTATTGCAATAGACTAAAAATATATTTCAATATATTAACTGTTGAAATACTCTTAGTCATTTTACATTATATAGCATTTCTTTTTCTGAAATCATTTATTTAATGACATGGTAAACCATTTTCATTACTTTTAAATTAATTTAGATATTCTTAGAATTTCAAAATAAGCTAACAATATTTTTTATGTAAATAACATCAAGTTTAAATTCAAATCCTTATACTACAATATATATATATATATATATATATATATATATATATATATATATATATATATATATATATATATATATATATATATATATATATATATATATATATATTAAATACTGCCTAATGCTATTCTAGTAATATTAAATGAATAAAAATTCATATCACATTATTATTGTAGTGTTTTATAAAATTTTATTTTACACTATATATATATATATATATATATATATATATATATATATATATATATATATATATATATATATATATAATACAACAAGTTAGATTAAATACTTTTTATGAGTTTATTATGATATAAATAAAGGAAATCAGAAGATTATATCCATGAAACAAACAGATATATATTTATTTCTGATATTGTTAAAAAAAACAATTACTAATTGGCAGTTCTTTGACTTACCAAAATTTCTCATAAAGCATGTTACAATATCCCATTAATCCTAAATTTATATATAAAAAAGGAGATTGCCTTTTACTTCTACCTGAAGTAGTCAGAAAGTTTTAAACACAGTTAAGCTACTTTTAGAAATATGGGGATTCAGAAGATTTACATATTCTTTTGATATTCTGTAAATAATAATTTATCTTTTTGTAATGTTTCTGAATAATTTATCTTCCCTTGAGAATTGTATATTTTGAATATTTTTAAAGAATTATTATATAAAAAAGAAAATTGATGGATTATATCCAAGTAAACAACCAAAAATAATCATATCTTTGAAATTGCTAGAAAATCATTGATTACTAATTGACATCCCTGATACTAAACAAGTTTACTCTAGTTACCAATACTTATTCTTTTATCGTGAATTTAATTAGAAAAAAAAAGAGATTCATTTTTATTTTTAACCTAAGTTGTTATAAGAATTAAATCCACAAAACTTATTATTATTGATATAAGCATTTAAATGTCTCACATTCTCTTTTGACATCCTGTTAATAATAATTCATCTTCCCCAGATAGTGGTTTATATTAAATTAAATATTTTAGTGGATTTAACTTAGAATATAAGAGTTATTATTGGTTACTAAGAATAATTTGTTTAACTTCAGGACTATTTTTTTAGTAATTTGTGGTTTCTTAGCAACATCAAATTTAGTTTTCTAGATTTTTATATGAATATAATCCACCAATTTATCTTGTTCAATACTATAAATTCATAAAAAAATATTTAATTTTAACTTTTACTATTCTCTAAGAATGACAAATTATTTACAAAATATCAGACAAAAATATGAATCTTCTGAATTTTTTAATCTATAAAAATAACTTTACAAGATTTAAATTGTTAAAACAACTTGGGTTAAAAGTAACAGATGATCTTTTTTCTTTAATATAAATCAGGATAAAACTGCGTCAGAATATGTCAATTAGTGAAAGAATTTCCTAGAAAACAATTAAGTTATCTCTAATTGTTTGCTTGAATATATTACCCCAATTTCCCTTGTTTATATCATAATAAATCTATGAAAATATTTAATTTAATATATACAACTCAAATATTTACACAATGTCAAAAAATGCAAATTCTTTAAATCATCATATTTAAGAATAGCTGTATTGTGTTTACAGTTTTCTAACAGCTTGAGTTATAAATAAAAGATCTTTTTTTTAAAATTAAAGTCAGAACAAAAGTGTTATTTTGTATTATTAGAGAAAACTTTAGTCTCAGATATGTCAATTAAAAACTAATAGCTTTCTAGCAACATCAAAGATTAAATTATTTTTAATAATTTACTTGGATATAAACCTTATTTTTTATCATAATAAATCCATTAAAATATTTAATTTAATATGTACAACTCATTGGGGAAGATGAATTTCTATTTTCATGCTGTCAAATGTAGATATGTTTTCTGAATCCTCATATTTTAAAAAATAGGTGTTTTTAGTTTAAATTTTTTTAATAACTTGAGTTAGAAAAAAAAACATAATTCTCCTTTTCATCTAACAAAACTCTAGGACAAAAATTATTATAGATTAGTAGAGAAAACTTATTTAACTTTAGGACTGTCAGTTAGTAATTGATGGTTTCCTAATAACATAGAACATCTCTGCTTATTTGCATGTATATAATTGTTCAAATTTTCTTTGTCTATATATATATATATATATATTTGTGATGAAAAAAACTATTCCTAATAAGAAAAAAAATGTGGATTTAAATCTTAAAGAGTTTATTAAATTCTTAAGCAATAAACAGACAATTAGAAAGTTAAATAAATTATATAAACAAATTTATTAATTGTCTATAATGGATGAATTTATTTGTTAAATAACAAGTAAATGGATTATAACAATAGAAACAGAATTGGTACTTTAAACAGATTTAATGCATATGGCTAAACACTACTTAAAAACACCTGGATATAAAGATCAACTTATTTTCATTATCAAATAAGTGATAATTAAAATAAATATGAAGTAAATTTAACAGCACAAAGGAGGGAATTTAATATTAACTGCCAAGTAAAGTGTATAAGAATTAGAAATATTTATTATAATAACATGAATAAATTTTGAGCTAAATTCTATTTGCATAAAAACAAATATCACTGTCTTTTCATTGGACTTCCCACACCACACTTTTTTGAAACATGATAAATTTGACATTTTCATTAAACCATTTGAAAACTTGGGTTTTACAAAAACAGTATAGAAATCCATAATATTTGTATTATCTGTAATGAAATACTGATTTCTGTGATTACTATAAAAAATCAATTTTGATTACTTGCTGTTTTATTCTAAGGAGCATTCAGATTACCATTGAACATATTTAAACTTCAAAGTCATGGAAAAACAGTTTGTTGAATATTTGACTGCCAGATTAAAAAAATCACATTTAATTATCTGAAAATGAAAAGTTACTTTTGTACTAATTATATATTAAATCATAATGAGGTTCACACATGTTTTGATGTGAGGAAAATCAGAAAAGTGGATTAAAATAAATTTGTTTACATATCATCATCAAAATAATTGGTCACAGAGAATAAAATTATTATTAAAATATTTAAACATTACTGAAAACGGATACATAAATCTGATTAATTGCTACTATTATTATGGGTATTTATAATACTTACATCTCCTGTATTACTTATTCTTTTAATTAATTATTGTTAACATGTTATAAGGTTGATGTTTATAATTAAGGCATCATATTAGTAACTCATATCACAATTCTTTAATAATGTCTGTTTAATTATAGGAGTAGTTTATTTTTGTTTAACAAATTTATATATTCTCACTTGCTTATTAGTATAAACAGTATACTTTAAATGTTTTGAAAATGCATTTTTTCTAGTCAAATGGTAAAAAATAATATTCATGGTAAAAGATAAATTGATTAATCTCTTTTTATTTTAATTTACTTACGAGTTAAACATTTTGTGTATCATGTATATTATTATAGTAGTTATATGTGTTCTTGCTTATTGAAATTGTTCTTAAAATATTACCGTTTAGTTCCATTGATTTTTTTTCCATCATATATTTTCTATGATTCTGAAATCATTAAAAATATTTATGCTCTACAGATGCAGATTGTATTCATTTATAAATATAATTATTGTTATTCAGTGTAAATAAAAAGTCACTTTTATAGCACATTCAATCACTTTTTTTAAACAATGACATGAAGTCATTCTCATAATATATATATATATATATATATATATATATGATAAACAAAAATGCAAGTTAAAAAACTTGCTAACGCTTGTATTTATGTCCACAGATGGTGTCCTACCAAAAACACCTATCAAGCGTATTTTCGTTTACATAAACGTCAGAGTAGTTAGTATTCACTATCTCTAACTATAATTCCACTTTCAGATCATGATTTCAAGCTATTTGCTATCGTCAGTGAAAGACAGGAATAAAGAAACTAGATCTAAATACAAACTCTGAGCGTTTATGAAACAATTTCTATTCAGCTTGCAAGCGTGAATTCTTTAGACACGTAATGTCTTCAAACTCAGCATAAATACAAGCGTTAGCAAGTTTTTTTTAACTTGCATTTTTGTTTATCATAAATGTACCTTTGAGGTCTTTCTTGCAATGATATAGATTGCAGAGGCTTCTACTATGTGGTGATGCTGAACTGAGATCAGACCCATATAGCTATCTGGTTTGCTATGCTGAGTTTGAAGACATTACGTGTCTAAAAAATTCACGCTTGCAAGCTGAATAGAAATTGTTTCATAAACGCTCAGAGTTTGTATTTAGATCTAGTTTCTTTATTCCTGTCTTTCACTGACGATAGCAAATAGCTTGAAATCATGATCTGAAAGTGGAATTATAGTTAGAGATAGTGAATACTAACTACTCTGACGTTTATGTAAACGAAAATACGCTTGATAGGTGTTTTTGGTAGGACACCATCTGTGGACATAAATACAAGCGTTAGCAAGTTTTTTAACTTGCATTTTTGTTTATCATAAATGTACCTTTGAGGTCTTTCTTGCAATGATATAGATTGCAGAGGCTTCTACTATGTGGTGATGCTGAACTGAGATCAGACCCATATAGCTATCTGGTTTGCTATGCTGAGTTTGAAGACATTACTTGTCTAAAAAATTCATGCTTGCAAGCTGAATAGAAATTGTTTCATAAACGCTCAGAGTTTGTATTTAGATCTAGTTTCTTTATTCCTGTCTTTCACTGACGATAGCAAATAGCTTGAAATCATGATCTGAAAGTGGAATTATAGTTAGAGATAGTGAATACTAACTACTCTGACGTTTATGTAAACAAAAATACGCTTGATAGGTGTTTTTGGTAGGACACCATCTGTGGACATAAATACAAGCGTTAGCAAGTTTTTTAACTTGCATTTTTGTTTATCATAAATGTACCTTTGAGGTCTTTCTTGCAATGATATAGATTGCAGAGGCTTCTACTATGTGGTGATGCTGAACTGAGATCAGACCCATATAGCTATCTGGTTTGCTATGCTGAGTTTGAAGACATTACGTGTCTAAAAAATTCACGCTTGCAAGCTGAATAGAAATTGTTTCATAAACGCTCAGAGTTTGTATTTAGATCTAGTTTCTTTATTCCTGTCTTTCACTGACGATAGCAAATAGCTTGAAATCATGATCTGAAAGTGGAATTATAGTTAGAGATAGTGAATACTAACTACTCTGACGTTTATGTAAACGAAAATACGCTTGATAGGTGTTTTTGGTAGGACACCATCTGTGGACATAAATACAAGCGTTAGCAAGTTTTTTAACTTGCATTTTTGTTTATCATAAATGTACCTTTGAGGTCTTTCTTGCAATGATATAGATTGCAGAGGCTTCTACTATGTGGTGATGCTGAACTGAGATCAGACCCATATAGCTATCTGGTTTGCTATGCTGAGTTTGAAGACATTACGTGTCTAAAAAATTCACGCTTGCAAGCTGAATAGAAATTGTTTCATAAACGCTCAGAATTTGTATTTAGATCTAGTTTCTTTATTCCTGTCTTTCACTGACGATAGCAAATAGCTTGAAATCATGATCTGAAAGTGGAATTATAGTTAGAGATAGTGAATACTAACTACTCTGACGTTTATGTAAACGAAAATATGCTTGATAGGTGTTTTTGGTAGGACACCATCTGTGGACATAAATACAAGCGTTAGCAAGTTTTTTAACTTGCATTTTTGTTTTTATCATAAATGTACCTTTGAGGTCTTTCTTGCAATGATATAGATTGCAGAGGCTTCTACTATGTGGTGATGCTGAACTGAGATCAGACCCATATAGCTATCTGGTTTGCTATGCTGAGTTTGAAGACATTACGTGTCTAAAAAATTCACGCTTGCAAGCTGAATAGAAATTGTTTCATAAACGCTCAGAGTTTGTATTTAGATCTATTTCTTTATTCCTGTCTTTCACTGACGATAGCAAATAGCTTGAAATCATGATCTGAAAGTGGAATTATAGTTAGAGATAGTGAATACTAACTACTCTGACGTTTATGTAAACGAAAATACGCTTGATAGGTGTTTTTGGTAGGACACCATCTGTGGACATAAATACAAGCGTTAGCAAGTTTTTTAACTTGCATTTTTGTTTATCATAAATGTACCTTTGAGGTCTTTCTTGCAATGATATAGATTGCAGAGGCTTCTACTATGTGGTGATGCTGAACTGAGATCAGACCCATATAGCTATCTGGTTTGCTATGCTGAGTTTGAAGACATTACGTGTCTAAAAAATTCACGCTTGCAAGCTGAATAGAAATTGTTTCATAAACGCTCAGAGTTTGTATTTAGATCTAGTTTCTTTATTCCTGTCTTTCACTGACGATAGCAAATAGCTTGAAATCATGATCTGAAAGTGGAATTATAGTTAGAGATAGTGAATACTAACTACTCTGATGTTTATGTAAACGAAAATACGCTTGATAGGTGTTTTTGGTAGGACACCATCTGTGGACATATATATATATATATATATATATATATTGTAACATAATAAAAGGTCGCTCAAATAATTTATTTAAAGGAGTCCAAATATCAAGATATTAAGTAAATTATTAGCAAATTATTCTAACTCAGGTATACAGGCAGTAGATCTTATCCACTTTCATTCCTTGGTTTGATGTTAAGTGCATGTTTAAACAAATACTAAGTGAATAGGGTCTAGCAGGGCGCCACTAGATTATCTGAATCTAGACACGGTTATATCTGATAACCTTTTACATGTACCGGGTTTGAATCCCTTTTTGGTACTTTATTTCTAATAAAAATGAGAGATTTTGCTTTTTGAGCCATATCACTATAAGCACTAATAGTTAGGTAAAAGTAAAACATCTTTGAACCAAAGTGGAGTATATTAGACATAAATCATTTCTCAGATCTTAGCATAACAAATGTGTTTCAATAGTTTTGTAAGTTTACTAGCTCAGATTATATATAACTAATTTAGGATGGCAATTCACTCATCCTTGCATGAAATAGATGATGGGATGTGGTTATAATAATACTAAGAAATCACTAAATATTATGAAATCAATATTTATTTATGGCCTTTAAACAGTTAAACAGCTCATTAATTAAAACGTTGATGACGATGATGATGATGATAATAATAACGATAATGACAAGGGTTTCAATTACAGCTCTAGGACTAAGCCTAAACATAACTAATTTTTATAAAGAGATTCCTAATTATTGCTTAATTTTAGCATATTTACTTATATCTTAAATAACTAATATTCAACCATTGATGATGATGAATAATCACACTTAACAAAGACTACACTTAATGAAATATATACGCCTCGTTTAATAAAACAAACTAATATTTATTACTACATTTCTAACATATACATAAAAATTTCTAGATAAATATGAAAATTGACATGAATAATAATAATAATAATTGATTATATAACAATCCTCAGATTAATTTTAAGTTATTCCCCCTTTCCCTTCAAATGTATTTTGTATTAAGTTGGACGTCACATTGGCCATGATTTTCACTCCATGAGAAAAGTATTTAAAAAAAAATATTATCTGCTCATTGGCACACATACTTTAAAATCCAACATGTAAATAGAATGTAAAAAAAAATGTTAGTAAAATTGAAAGAGCAAGTTTTAGAAAAAGTTTTAAATTATTTTCTCCCCCTCCCTTCCAAGCGCTGAAATCTATACTGAACTTGAAACAAAATAATCTAATATTCTAATACTACTCATTATTTCACATTCACTTCCAATTATACACATATAAAAATATTATTATGTATGTGCGTGTTTTATCCCATCATAACAAAATATTATTAAAACCAAAATAATAATATTAGTTAAAACTAAAATCATAATACCATAAAAAAAAAAATTGTTTTACACATTAATATTGTAAAATTAATAAACAAATAATTTTCATACATTCAAGATCATTTATGAAGCTCAAAGTTATTATTAGTAAGACATTCTTGTTTTTAATCGATCTGAATAGTCTTTAAAGGTTCTTTAAATAAAAGGTATCGCTTTATTGCTAAAATGTTTATTAAGACTGATATCATAAAGAAAATAGATATAAAAAGTCATATTACCGATCTTTTGTTTGTGGTGAATTTCCAAGGGTTCAAACTTGTCTATATTTCTGCAGCTACTATTTCTGTTTTATGTGGGAACAATCTCTTTCTTGAGGTGTATAACTATTTAATGATGATGACTCTATTGAGGTTATTTGCTTTAGTGGACAATTTGGAAATCATTATATTAAATTTTCTTCTCTTCCTGTCAAGCATGTGGATGAAATACAGCAGTTGTTTTCCCATTTGTAAATTTTCTTGAGTTTAAAATCAGTTGTTGTAACAATTAATTGGACTTGATGATTAATATTTATCAGTAGATTAATTCATCTTCTTTGAATGCAGGTGAATGCTTTCTTCCTTCTATTAAAAAAACATCTTATTTCTCTGGTCAGTTGAAAGGTGTAGAATATTATTTTAGACACATCTTTTCTTTCCTATGTGATGTGCAGCTTCCTCCAGATGGTCCGGCAAATGGGACATACATATAATTTTTCTAGCCAGCCATTTCTTATATTTTCAACATTCAATTTGATTGTTTAATAATCTGAATCAAAAACACAATAATAATTCAAGACAGCTTTTTATATCCAATTTTTAGCTAACTTAACCAATCAGAGATAGCATCACTTGCTATTTTTGGACAAATTTGTTTTAATTAGATCTCTAATTTATTTTCAACTATATTATTTTTCAACTGAAAAGTTCAATCCTTTTTTCAGACACTTTTGTTTTAAAAAAAAATAGACTCAATTCTTATTTCCTTTCTTTTGTTTTTTTTTCTTTTTAACATCCAGGTAACACTTCAAATCTTTGAGCTTCCTTCTTTAGATCTTGAGATAAGACAATTTAATTTTTAGAGTTTTCACCCATTATAAGCTCCCAAAGTGAAACAATCATTTACAAAAAAAAAATTGCTACAAAGATCGATATCTGATTAAACAGATTTCCTCTTTTAACAAAAAATTGTACAAAAAAAAATAATTTGACAGATTTAATACTTCCTTTTCTTTCAATATTTAGGAAATGTAAATTTTTGTATGTAATGTACACACATCCTGCATTCTTTCAAATCATTCATAAACTAACCTTAAATAATATGATTGCTAGCTTAGGAATTATAAACCAATTATTTAATTAAATCTGTAACTTTTAAATCCCACTTATAATTAAAGAAAAGCAAAAATAAAAGCATAGAATAAAATATTAGAATTGATCAAGCATAGGTTAGTTTTAAAGAAAGTTAAAATGTTTAATATTTGAAATATAAAACAATTAAATAATTTACACATACATTGCCTATATGTATGCATTATAACTTTGCTTTTTAAAGAAAAATTAAATATTAAATAGTTTAAATGTGTGTATTACCTTTCTATCAACACACAAACAAGTAAAGCATGTAATTGTTGACCCATTCTTTCTCTGTTTAAAGCTTTTAGAACTGGACCTTGTAGGGTTTGAACTTGGATGCCCTACAGCTTCTTTTATGGTTATATAAAATTGTGATGATGATTTTTGGTTTACCTTTTCTACATGCACATTACTATAAATTTATCTAGTGACTAAATTGTAATGGCACAATATATATATATATATATATATATATATTGTGCCATTAAGATATATATATATATATATAATATATATATATATATATTGCTAAAATGAGATTGCCTTGACACCAGTTTGAAATTATTGATTGTTATCTATATTAGGATTGTGTAAGTGTTGACTGGTACTTATAAATTAATTTAACCTTAAGCATTATTACATTTATTATTTAAGTAATACTTTGGGTGCGAGTTGAAAATTAGAATTGCACTTTATAATGTTATAATTGCCTATTTATTAGTCTGCATTCAGATCAGATTATATTTACCTGTTTAACTAGATTTATTTAGACTTTTTTCTATCAATAATTTCAATCTCTGTGATCAAGTTTCAATATTTAGTGCCTATGTAAATATATGGGATCATTAATAGATATGAGATTCCACATATATTGCTAAAAGGAGGTTGCCTTGACAACAGTTTTAAATTCTTAATTGTTATTTACATTGGGATTGTCTAAGTGTTGAATGGCGTCTGATGGTTACTTATAAAACAATTTATCCTTGAGCATTATTGCATTTATTATTTAAGTAATATATATATACATATAATCGTAAAACAGTATGTAATTTGTTTATACTAAATATTTCCTATATATCTAATTAAAAGGATTTAAACTCCGGATTATTCAGTCTTTTCATACTCCACTCCATATCAAGCAGTCAATTCACATGATCACATACATATGAAGGAAATATATAATCCTTAATATATGTATTTCATGCATAACCAGCACTCATCAGTTGTGCTGGATTACACACACACACACACACACACACACACACATATATATATATATATATATATGAAGATTTTGGAGGTTCATCCATGTTAAAAAAATTAAATATTAATATACTGACGTTTTAACTTCATCACACAAGTCATCCACTGGGTGATAAAAGGTATATATATATAACCAGTGCCCAGTTTATATTAAGTTAGCAATTCCTTAAATTTAATTGACAGGCTTCAATTTTCAAATATTGAAGTATATACGTCATTGAAAATCCAATGATGGAACGCTAAAAACTTTTTATTGTAGTTGGTATTGCATATATAGAATTAAACAATACATTTTCAAATGCTAACTAAATTATTGCAATCCTCTATAATATCTAAGTAATTCACTTTAAAATGAGGCTGCATGGATGACTTCACTGAGTGAACATACTGATAAATAGCTTTGCCCAATGTACTATCTATAGAATATCATGGATGTCAGAGAGAAGTTGATTTATTTTTATCAACATGATTTACATTTACATTAGAGAGTATTCCATTAATAAAATTAGAATTTGGATGTTTTGTATTCCTATTACTACATATTTTAACACTGTTTAATTTAATATATTTAAATATATATCTACTTAATTTGATAATATATTTGCTTTGAGTTTAGTGCTTGATCATTATATATAGAAAACAAGGTATTAATTGACATTTTAAAAATACTAATCCAGAAAATAATTCTCCCACTGATAAATAAATGTCTAAGTTTTTTTAAAAAAAACAAAAAACAAAAAGAAATTTAAGAATTGTAAATAGAATGTGGACCAATATATTAACCAATATAATTTAAGCTTAACAATTTTTATTTAGTACGCATTTTAAACTTTCTAATTAATAAAGCTATCTTGCATACAAAATTGATTTTAGAAAAGCTTAGCAAATATTTGTATTACTCATTTATTTATATTTTCAGTTTTTAACAGCGACAGTTGTTCAAACGTTATGTTTACAAAACTTTGACAGCTTTCTAACAAATTTAGCAATAATATTAAAATAATTATTTTTAAATATATTTTCAAACATTAATGAAAAAAAATTGTAATTTGATATCCTTCTTATAATGAAATGTAAACACGATTTTTTTTTTTTAAAAATTTTTAATTATATATTCTTAATTGAATATACCCAAACAAATCTAAATGTAAACGTTTTTTGTTTTGGTCAATGTCAATAAAACCCTTTAAGATTTTCTCTTGTGTATAAGCCTTTATTGTGATATGAATTTCAACAACTTCTTGTTAATGAGAAATTAATACAATTTTAAATTAAAATAAATTTGTTTTTTACTAAAATTAATATTCAACTTTCAAATAATCTTAAATGTTTTATAATACTTATATAAATAATATAAAACAAATTCCTAGTAAAATCTATTTTATTATATTGTTTTAAAAATTTTTGTCATCATCTCTAATTTTTCTATATACAACAATGATTATCTAAACTCATCATGCATTTATCAAAATGGCTGTACAACTGAACAATGATTGTGTAGTTTGCATTATGGAAATATATCTTATTAAACTATCATCTAAAGAAAATTATTCTTTGATCATATAGTAAAACACCAACTTTAATATTTATATGTGAAGCTGCAAAATCAACATCCCAATACAAAGAGAAAAATTCTGATCATGATCATGAGGACTCTAGAACACTTGAACTACACCGAAAGAAACTTGTAATGAATTAATGA
Source organism: Epiperipatus broadwayi (assembly GCA_028023455.1). Lineage (NCBI taxonomy): Eukaryota > Metazoa > Onychophora > Udeonychophora > Euonychophora > Peripatidae > Epiperipatus > Epiperipatus broadwayi. The sequence continues at coordinate 43,215 of JAQFVV010007966.1, forward strand.
GGACATTTATAATACTTTTAGATCATTTTCTTTATGGACTCTTAATTGATCTTACATTGACTATATATATATTTGTACTGGTCAAGAAACATTTACCACCTAAACTGCAAGTCGGATCCAAACTCAGCTGAACCAAACTGAATTCAAACCCAACTCACCAGCTCAGATCAATGGATGATCTAAATCAAAGGCACAGTGCTATGCACCAAGGAACTAGCTCAATGGTTGCTGAGGATTAGAGACCCCTGAACTGACACTAATATTGGATAATAAATTAACCATAGATAATTTTAAATCGAATCATATGTATATGTTCGATTTGCCAACACAGACAGTGAGCATTAACATTAAAATAATTATTGAATAAAAGACTTAAGAAACCAAGTGTGTTAATAAAATATTTTAATATTATAGTAATGGTTTTGTTAAATTTTAAATGATGATTATATTGATCACCTCTAGCCTTAAACAGAGTTTATAATTATAATAAGGATGGCAGTTCCTATTATATGCCAATGAGTATTACACAATATTATGGAATTCTATCTGTCTATGCCCCCAACAAGAAAATAAAGGCAGATAAAGGTATTCAGTGGTGACGGAAATTATGATTCTTATTTTATAAAGAATGTGAGATTTATTTTCACATTCGCAAATCCATTCATGAAGAGCAAGATATGTATTTAGGGCATCACTTTAACCTTTATTAGAAAACTTACTTAATTTAAGATAACTAAGAATTCGTTCGACTTTTAATTGAAATCACTTTATTACGAATTACGAGCATGGAGCAGGCTATACTGGAACAGAGAGGTAATGGTGCTGATGAATTATAAGCTATAAATGAAAAGGAAAGATAATCGCTGGTCAGTGGTTTAAGTTGTATGGCAGCTTGTATAACACAAGTCTTACTGCCCTTTAAGTAGATGGGGAACACGGGGAAAGCCAGGCCAAGTTATAACTATGAACCTTTGGTGTTCCAAATATAAAATGAGCAGGAGAGGAAGTGCTTTCTTCCTTTATAATTAAAACAACAGTAATATTACCACAGACAAGCCTACGGAGCAAAAATATTGCCCTATGTCAGCAACATTCGAAGATGATGACTTGATAGTCACCATTTGAATAATAAAACCCAATTTATTATAGAATGCTCTATGTGATGACTTGATCAAATTAATTAAAGTCAAACAAACTTTTGACTGAAACTATTTTAAAGCATTTATAAATTATATTATTATGTCCCAAACATCGTGCCATTCCTGAATCTTAATAGAAAGTAACATAAATTGAATTAGAATATATTTATTTGTTTTTTTTTAATCAGCTTTTTTGCAAAAAAACAAACATGTTAACATTATATATGAATAAATATACATTGGTGAATATGAGAAAATAGCTGGGGCATAGATTAGAAATGGAGCTAATAATTTATTGTTAGCCAATTATAAAAATAGTAAACATTTAGTAATTTCTTTCGACTTGATGATTAATAGAATGTATAAATTTAGTTCTAATTGGTGAGAATTACTACTAGACTTAATATTATATTATTTGCATAAAGCAAATGGAACAAAGGAGCTCATCGAGTTGAAGGATTACTGGCATATAATTAAAAATAAACAACATTAATAAATTACTCAATAAATATATATAATACAATAAATGAACCGCCATCGTAAGAAAGGAAAGTTAAATCTAAGGACTAGAGATTGAGAGAATTACTATATGATTTACAATAGCATAAATAAAAAGAATGTTTTATATATAAAGATTATTACATTAAAGAATGAAAAAGAGCTCTTCAAGGGAGTGTAAATTAAAGTTCAGAAATGGCCAGAAAGTTATGGTTCATTTTGAAATTATATTACCATTTCTTTCCAGGGCTGGTTCCTTAGTTTACACGTCCGGGATGGTAAAACATAGGCACACATTTGGTCGATTACTTGAACAGCACTTTATTGATTTTTCATGATTTTTGCAGCATGATTGGTCCAGAAAGAATTTAGCAGCTTCATTGAAGTTTTTCAGGGGACTTCAGGAACCGTAGCCAGATTCCTGACATTTTAGCTCCTTACCATGATCAAAACACTAGTTAAATTCATGATTTTAAGATGCACAGAATTTAATGGCACTTCTCTACAACAAATATGGCTTCTCTTTCTCCAAACTTTTCAGAGCTATTTATACTGTATCTGATGCCTTCGGTCTAGCACTTCTTTCATCATCAATGTCACAAAAGCTACTAGTTGTTTTTAGATACATTCCTTCGATAAGGCTTTCAAACTCATTAACTTGAATTTATTTTCTAATTAGAAAATGAATTCTTAAAATCAGAAAAATGATTTTAATTAGGAAATCCTTACATTTTAAATACTTATCTTTTTTTCTAATTAATAAAACTTTACCCATTGTTTTGGAAAGGGAAAATCTGAAAGCTTATCGAAAGAATGTAGCTTTTAATCACTAAAATTTTAACAAATTATTTAGAAGTAAAATCAAAACATTCCCGATGCAATGAAACTTTCAAACAATTATATATATTTAAATATTTATAAATATATACGCATAATCCATGCAGTTGTAATATATATAAATTCATGAATAATTTTATCATGAATTTATTAATAGCATCGATTAATTTAAACTCAAACAAATTAATTTTAACACAGTTTTATGTAATAATTTTTCTTTATGGAAATTAGTGTGGACTGACCATATAAAGCCCCATTGCATCAGAAATTTAAGGTTAGTACTAGAATTTGAAGTGTGCTTATGGATAGATATCATGAAGCTAGGATCGAACTCAGATCCGACTGCTTCACTATATATATATATATATATATATATATATATATATATATATATATATATATATATATATATATATATAAATTTGTTGTATATATATTTTCCTTTATCATAGATTAAAGGGGATGTAAATTCTTAATATGTTAGAAAAGGGAGTAGCTTTATTTTTAAATCGAAATAAAATATAAGTTCATGTGTGAACTTGCTTGTGAATGAATTTATTCACCACTAGGGGGAAAGGTAAGATTTTACCCTATTATATATTAAATGCCCACACTTGTACAGTTACTCTATTATTTGTAATGTTCATTTAGTTATATGTTTTTCAGAATATATGATTAAAAATGTTTAGAGTGAATGGTCTTTTCTATCTTTGTAGAAACGAACCACAATAGAAAAAGAAATCCCATATCACCATCACGTGATTGAAATGAACTTACCTATAAACCTATTGGAGATAATGAATTACAATTCGATAAAATTTAAATTAGCGAGCAAATGTAAACACAAATATTAAGTTATAATTTTTTTTGTTGCAATGATATTAGATGTAATAATCAAAAAATATTTATTGATATCAAAACAAATTCTTTATTTTTGTTATAATATTGTTGCCTAAATTATGTTAATCTTGGATAAATTTGTTAAATATGTGATTTTAAATTAAAGACTGTCATTTTCATATTTATCTATATTCAATTCTCAATTTAACATATACTTATATACTATAGATAGTGATATTGATATACCCTGAAGTAGAATATTATGTGTGTTTCTCCTAAGTTCAAGGATTAACAGAAGTTAAAGATGAAGAAAAGAGATGAGTATACAAGTAGATTTTTGACATATGTGTGTTAATAGATCATCTTCCAGAAATGAGTTCAGAGTAAACATGAATTTATATATTTAGAAATTTTAGATATACTTTCTCACCAACTCCGATGACCTATCAAGTCTACTGTCAATCAAGGCCAGGGCCCATTCAATTACAGTCTTCCCAATATCTTCTATTATCATTTTATTTCTGTATAATATAGACAAATAGAAATTTTAGTTAGAAATATGCATCAAAATAGATTTCATTGGAAGTTTTTAGTGTTAATTAAATTTACATCTGGCAAAAGAATGATTACAAATAGCCCTATAGTGCCATTTTATGCTTAGTTATTGCAGTACCATAAAACCATACGAAAAACTAAGGATGCATTTAAACAATTAAAACACAATAAAAAAGAAAGAGATCAGACATAATTTTTATTCAAACACAAATATTTTAATGGGCAGTTATTCCAATTGATTAAAAACCTAATAAACATTATTTCTGTGACAAAAATAATTTTATAAGTGCAATTTTTCAGATATAAAGTTTGCATAAAAAGGCTATTTGAATTTTAAATAACCAAAACATTGCTATAATAAATATAATCTGGTAAAATATTTTATTCATCTCTTATTTGTATAAAAAATAAAATTATGGTTTACACAAAACACACACACACGTATAT